>CM049810.1:3673994-3753252 GCA_027422405.1 Ptychobarbus kaznakovi
CTCTCTCCTCTCCACCTGTAGCTGGACTCTCTCTCTTCTTTCCACCTGTGTGTGTGGTGAGCGTATACACTTGATTGGCTCTATGACTCTCTCTCCTCTCCACCTGTAGCTGGTGTTGGTGAGCGCATACACTTGATTGGCTCTATGACTCTCTCTCCTCTCCACCTGTAGCTGGTGTGTGGTGAGCGCACTCTCTTCCTCCACTTGATGGCGAAAACACTGGCTCTATGACTCTCTCTCCTCTCCACCTGTAGCCGGTGTGTGGTGAGCGCATCCACTTGATTGGCTCTATGACTCTCTCTCCTCTCCACCTGTAGCTGGTGTGTGGTGAGCGCATACACTTGATTGGCTCTATGACTCTCTCTCCTCTCCACCTGTAGCTGGTGTGTGGTGAGCGCATACACTTGATTGGCTCTATGACTCTCTCTCCTCTCCACCTGTAGCTGGTGTGTGGTGAGCGCATACACTTGATTGGCTCTATGACTCTCTCTCCTCTCCACCTGTAGCTGGTGTGTGGTGAGCGCATACACTCTCTCTCCTCTTGAGCTGGTGTGTTGTCTCTCTCTCCTCTCCACCTAGCTGGTGTGTGTGTGACTCTCTCTCCTCTCCACCTGTAGCTGGTGTGTGGTGAGCGCACTCTCTCTCCTCTACACTTGAGCGCATACATACAATTGGCTCTATGACTCTCTCTCTCTCCACCTCTGGTGTGTGGTCCACCTGTAGACTCTCTCTCCTCTCCACCTGGTGTGTGTGAGCGCATACACTTGAGCATACACTTAATTGGACTCTTTATACACTCTCTCCTCTCCACCTGCACATACAGCTGGTGTGTTGGCATACACTTGATTAATCTATGACTCTCTCTCCTCTCCACCTGTAGCTGGTGTGTGGTGAGTCTCTCTCTCCTCTCCACACTGGTGTGTGGTGGCGCCGTTGACTCTCTCCTCTCCTGGTGTGTGGTGCATACACTTAATTGGACTCTCTCTCCTCTCCACCAGCTGGTGTGTGGTGAGCGTCGCACTCTCTCTCTCTCAGCTGGTTTGTGGTCCAAGTTGATGCTGCACACTGGTGGTGGTTGAGGAGAGACCCCCCCCCCCCACACATGATTGTAAAGCGCTTTGGGTGTGCAACAATACACAATAAAGTGCTATATAAAGGCATCATTTGTTCGTTCATTCATGATATACACTATAGTGTAGCTGCTATTTGCAACATATGTGTGTGCTGTACGTCAGGTGATTACAGGTGGTTTCGCATAGCAAAAAACAAAATCATCCTCAAAGCTGATTATGGTCACGGTTTTCTAGTCTCTCACTGTCAAACTACAGGCTAATACTGTTTATTACACCAATACAGAGCAGTATGACCGTCTACACCACGAAAAAATGGGCAACTGCAAATCTTTGTGCTTTATGTAAGTGTCACAAACACTGTTCTGCTTTGAAAATCCCACTTCCTATTCCAGATCTGTCACAAAATGATTTGTGAATCTTTCTTGTAGTGTAAAATGTGGTTGCACCATTTTCTGAGATATATAGCTGTAGGTTGTTGAGGGAATCCTAGAGGCTGAGAGTAGTCATGATTAATGCAGTGCTCCCTGATGACCTGCAATCCATTTGTTGTATCAGCCGTGATACTAAACAGCTTAAGAGACCATGTAAGATGTTGCATTCTGACACCTCAAGTAACGAGGCCCATTATTTACAGCACAGCACCATTATGCATGCTTTGCACATTTGCTATATCGCTTAAATAAACATTAGTTGTAACCCAGATCAGAGGGGGGTAATACCTCTTACGACGTCAAATACATCAATTTATCATTCACACCAAATGCACATCCCTGGTGCTGACCACAGCAGCTTTACGACAATTCTGGTTAATGCCCGCTTTGACAGCTGAGAGACATGATGCTTTACTAGGGCTGTATTTTGATACTGAGAAGACAGAATATATTCTGAAATGTCAACATGCCAGTTCTAACTACAAACCATTAGGCTTAGAAAAGCTGTTTTATACTGCATAACCCTTGTGAAAAACACGTAACTGTGTTGAATTTGCACTGTTATTGTACTTCAAACTTAAAAGTATATATTTCAAAAAAGCTCTTGTAGATATCATATTAATGAAATAAAAGAATGTACTAACGAGAGTACAATTTCATGACTTTGTTTCTTAAACCACTTAAGTACACTTTTAAAAAGTGCACTTTGTAATATTATCAACTAAATGTTTTACATTAAAGGACATTTTAAATCAGTTTTAATAATATTTTGTACATGATTTACTTATGATTTTGTAAACTGATGTACTGACTAACATACAAAAGCTTATGTAAAGTACTTGATTATAATTTTAAGTGTAGTGGTGTTATTTAATGTTACATTTACAGCTAATATTTTAATGTATTAAACCAGTATATTTAATTATATGGCATACAAGTTTCAACAGAAATGACATTAAAGTATATTTTAGTTTATCATAAATGCTTGTCAGTACATTCAGCAGTTCACTTTAACCATACAAGTAATTATGAAATTAATGTTCTAATAAGTATTAATTTAATCATTCAAAAAGCACTCTTAAATTTAACAATTACAATTATATAAATAAATATATATTATATATATTTATATATATTATTATTATATAAATGTAAAATGTTTTCATTTAACTGCAAATAACATGCAAGCAAGCATCTGAAACTCGGTTCACATTTAGTTCACACTAAGTATAATAAATACTCTTTTTAAAAGTATGCTGAAAGAATGGACGAAACGCATTTGTCCGTGTTTCACTCCGTCTCGAATCGCGCTCGAGAAATAGTCTCTTCCGCGGCTCGGTACACTTTCAACTCGTTTTCATTTTTTTCTCAAACAAGAGACGACATTCACGTAACATGATTTGACTGATTTTTACATAGAGAAGCCGCATTAAAATAATTGATCATTCATGTTTTTACAACAGCTGGCCAAATTCAAAAACAAAACTACAATTATAACATCTTTGAGAGTTTCGGGACCCCTACGCAGCTTGCGTATTCTGCGTATAGAGAGGATCGGCTCTGGAAAGAATAACAAATTAATAGCCCTCCTACTGTATTTTACATTCTTTACACTATTTTTTAATACACAGTATTTGCAGGCGTTTTTAAAAGTCACTATGAAAGGCATTTCCATTTTACTTTCATTGTGTGACATATTCCAGACTACAAGATATAGAATTATTTAAAATAATGGTTCCAAACGTTTTTTTTTTCTCACTGATGCCAAAGAATCAGATTTGATTCCATAAAGAACCTTTCAGTGAGCAGTTATTTAAAGAACCATTTTTTTGTTTGAAGAATAAAGAACCCTTTGTGGAATGGAAAGCTTCCATGGATGTTAAAGGTTCTTCGTGGAACCATCAATGCCAATAAAGAACCTTTGTATTTAGGAGTGTAGAACAAAAAAGAGCTGACCATGAATGTGTATAAAGACCGTTTATCATATGTGACTGAAGCTATTACTTCATTCAGAATAGCACAGATAATGACTTCAAAACGAATAACCAATTTGATCAAATAATAGAAAAAAATCATTAGAATCAGTCACTCCTTGTTCTTGCTGGATAACAGAGTCAGGAGATAGCCTGTTATTGTAGATAAACATCTAAAATTACAATGCAATACTGAGTGTTAAGAGAATGGGTGCAAACTTTATGAATGACAATGAGTGCATTGCAGTTTCTGTATATTGTGCATCTTTCAGAAATCAGAGCTTGTCAAGAGTGACATCAAATAAGATAGGCTACAAATATTCTATTTGAAATGTGTATTTAAATACACAAAACCCTCCAAGTTTGAAATACAATGCAATGCTTTTGTGTTTTACTCGCTCCCCGAGCCGGTGAGCAGACGTGTAATGTAACACTATGTCTACATCAGCTCGAGGCTGTCTGCACTGGACGCATCTGAGGAATAGAACAGGAAATCACTTTACTGATTCGCTGCGCTGCGCCGCATTCAATGTAGACAGTTTCACTGATTATAATGCTCTCTATTGGTTTTTGTAGTTTCTGACCAATTGGAGTTATTTCTTATTAAAGCAGAATTGTTGAAGAGGGAGAGCAATCGATGGGAAAACAGGCAAAAATACTCTATTGAATGTTACCATTATTAATAGTATTATAGTTTGAATTAAAATATATATATATATATTAATGTTACATACAAGGCATATTTGCTAAGTAAACTATAAAGTGAATAAATTGACATTTAAAATGGGCTTTTCATTTTTAGTTTAGACAAACATACGCTTTAGGCCACATCCACATTTGGTTTATCTGAATACAAGTACAAATAACTTTGCCCTTGTTGCAGATACACACCGCTTGTTACCAGGGTCTATTTTGATTTGATGTTGTTTTTAAAACTCCCTTGCTGTGAGTGTGGCTGGTTAAAAGGGTTAATAGCTTAATTCTTCTCCCCGAAGCAGGTGAAAAACAGTCCCCAATAAACTCCCGCTGAATGTCACCTGAGACTTCATCCATTTACTGTAAGCATGCATGCTTGGAGAATTGAAACAGTGGCAGATATAGCATATCATGAGCACATTAATTATGGCTGCTCTTGTACTGTTGCTGTGCTGTCATTGCTGGTCCCCATGCGTGAAAGACACCGGGATTCTGTACTCACAGCTGAGAAATGGGCCAGACCTGCTCGTTTCTACCTGTTTGGGTTTCTCTCTCTCCCTCCTGACTCGTGAAAATTAAAGATAGAGGAACCTGGAAAGAAAAAAACAACAAAACGAAAGGCTGTCTAAAGCTTTTTTATCTTCCTTTTCCAAATTTGCTTGTATTTTAATACTTTTTTGAGTTGAATTAAAATGTCAGTTTAGTTAGTGTTACTTTAAGCAATGTTAATATAGGTTTATTTTCATACACAGGTATCTGTTACATTTTTGAGCCACATGATAGTGTGGTGTGATTAACAGACCAACATTTTTCAGTTAAAAAAGTTGAATTATATCATAATACCAGTCAGACGTTCATTTCCCAAAATAATCTTTAGCCAACTATGGTTGAAAGTTATATCATTATCAACCTAGTTCAACGATACTGTGTTTCCCAAAACCACAGTTCTGCTGAACATTCGCAATCAGCATTGCAAGACTATGTTTGGAACTATAAATATCGGCCTCTGGTTAGAAACTTCTTCTAAGTATGACATGTGGACTTACTTAAATCATGCACTTGAGCAAAATAAGCAAGCGCTGTATAACTGTATATTACATTTCATTCTATGTATTTTAGCATTTAGCATGTGTCAGCAATCAGAATATGTCATTAACTGCAATCTCAGATCATTTAATTGGCAGAAGTTATTACTCTGCGTCATTAAAAAGTTCATTGAGTCAATATGATGCGACCAAAACTACAGATCTGGGAAAAGTCATGATTATAGGGAATAATCCAAAAATTTGAATTTTAATGCCTTTCTGTTTGGTTTGTGTATAACTTTCAGAATATGTCTTTAATTATGAAATGATACATCAGATGCAGTGGTGTACATCAGATTCATGATAAAGCGCTTTAGGTGTTGCACATAAAGTGCTATATAAATGCATTCATTCATCATTGTTTGAGAAATGGACCCCTGATTGATTAGTTCAGAGAACGTTCCATACCCACTGCGTGTGAAGTCAAAATTAACAAAATGTTCTGTATATTGTTGATGTATATCAACGTGGGTTGCATTTGTGTAAGAAAAATATCCATATTTAAACTTTAGAAACTGTAATTTTTAGCTTCCGCTAACTGTCGTTCACGAGAGAGTGGCGTCCAGCAGATGACGTAGTACGTAGGCGTAACATAAGCTCACCCCATTTTTGGGTGAACTATCCCTTTAGCAGTTGCACAACCATAAAAAAAAGAATCTCTAAAACATTTTTAAAAACTGGCCATTTTGAACATTCAGAGTAGTAATGTGAAATTTAGCAAACCGTTCTTAGAACTTGTAATGTTTTGAAATGTTTTGAATGGTTTTGTCTTTGGTGTAGTATATAATAATAACCTTGGCCTGGTGTAAAGTAAACTTAGCAAGCGGTTCACTTTTCTGCTTCAGTTCCATGGTTTGAGATTTCAACAGTGAAGATTCAAAGCCACTGTTCAATTTTACGCTATTTGCCTTGACGCTGCAGTCGTGATCCACTTTATTGAGCTATGAAAATACTCCGCTGACCTAAATTGACCCAAAAGTGCTGTTGCCAAACTATTACGAGAATCTGCAGAATCTTTTATTTGCACTGTCCGTGGTTTCATCCAGAACTCTTTAATGTGTGTTTTAATATCCTTCTCTTTCGGAGAAATAAAGGGAATGTAAAATTTATGGTGCAGAGGCTTACAGCTGTAGTTCAATACAATGATAAAAAGCCTTCATACTAAGCGTGGTGGGATTCTAGTCATTTCTTTTTCCCTGGGAGCCGTGCAAGTGGTGATATCTAAATAGATTCAGCTGTTGATTGACAGCGAGGGGATGAGCTGTTATCGGCTGGACCACAGTGTTGTGTTTGCCAAGGTTGCGAGGTACAATCTCCCGTGGTATTGTGTTTTTTGCTACACCGTGGAAGCCCAGCATGCTCTCTGCCTGTCACAGAACTACATTAGCATTCATGATTGACAGAAAAGGAAAGAGATGTGGCAGATTTCGAGATGGTTTTGTAACATAATGAGCCTAGATATTTTGAGGTAACAGCCGATCCATAAAAGTGTGAAGTAAGCAGTCCTACATTTCTGTCATATTTTGTTGCATCTTTCAGTATGCTGTGTGGTATAGCAGTATATCTTAACCGGCCGTCGGTAACAAAAGTGGCCACATGTCTGTTCTGACTACAAATAGTAAAATAAACAATGATGAATGCAATCAATCAAATACTATAGAGTTTATCCATGTGCTTTTTTTGTCATTTTGTGAAACTAAATTGTTTTGTTTTAACAATGCTGACTTTTGACTATGTTTTAACAATGCTGACTTTTGACTATCAGCATTAAGGGGCTGTTCACCCTAGAATGAGGCAGTTCTAAGATTCAGTCTCTCTAAACCCTTGCTTTCTGTGAGCCTACTCTGCTTTGATTGGTCAGATGGCCAGGTCAGTTGTGATTGGTCTACCGCGTACATCAGCACATGTCGGAAACGATACACCCATTGTCATAGTTCATTATTTTGAACGCTCAATAGAAAATATAAACATCTATTATTTATCATACATACAGGTTGATTCAGCGGAGCCGGCTGGTCCAAATAAACTGGGTACTGAGCCACTTTCAAAAGCAAATGTTTTGTGAATCTTGTGTTGAACTCTTCGAGATTAGAGAAGCAGTCGTCAGTAAAATTACGAGAACATAAAAAAAGATGGGGGTTGAACTGCTGCAGTAAAATGGAAAAAAATAATGTTAACCACTGATTATTTGCAGCCTCATCTTTTGGAAGTGAAAATAAAACTAATTTATTTAACGCAATTAACGCAGAAATCCAATTTTTCCTTTTTATCCTTTTGGCTAGCATTAGAGTAGACTATATAATCACGCTTTCAAGCATGGTAAGACTCGAAAGAGAAATTTATTTGGTACTGGGGCAGTAGTCCTTCAACGGACAAAAACACACACCATTATGTCAAAATGCCATTTTTTAGCAAGTGACCTCGCAAACACAGTCTTAAATTAGTTAAAAAGTCCTAAATGACCGTAAAGAGTTGGGAAAAATCCTCACTAGGTTACATATGTAACCCTAGTTCCTAGAGAACGGCTCTGAATATCGTGTGCAACCTATCCAATGGATGGGCGAGACGTCACGGACGGGATGACGTAATGACCAGCTGGTATAAAAGCATGTGCGGTGAAACCGGCGTCAGCTTCTAGGAATGAAGAAAGCGCTGGCAGGGATGCTGGAAGTATGGCCTCGAGATGCAGCGTCTCGTTCCCTCGAGGAACTAGGGTTATATACGTAACCTAAAGACGTTCCTCTTCGGGAACTAGAGCTGTGTCCAAAAATTCTAGGGGAATGAGATACCCACACTGCCAGACTTTCAAGTCCCTGCCCAGTGTGTATCCCTGCGGAGCACATCTAGGGCAAGAGGGCGGAAGAGCCTGGAGTGGCTCGCATGTCAAGGCCATAAACCTGACAAAGGTCAGGGGCGTAGACCATACCGCAGCATTGCAGATGTCCTGTATTGGGACACTTCGTGTCGAATGAGCTCTGACTCCCATCGGCGAGGGTAGCTCAGAGGACTCATAGGCAGTGTTGATAGCATCCACAATCCACCGACTGAGGGTCTGCTTTGTTGCAGGCAGACCCCTCTTAGGGGGACGTAGCAAACTAGCAATTGGTCCGCCCTTCTCCATATGGCAGCTCTGTGGACGTATGCATCCAGTGCTCACACTGAACACATACAGTTATGCTTTTGCTGGTCAGGCTCCCGAAGGGAGGAGGACAGAAGGCCTACAGTATGACTGGCCGTACTGGAGACCTCAGCCTCAGCGCACCACAGAAGAAATGTGTAACAAAGGGGGTGTCTACCCACTGATTGCCCACCAAGAGAGGTGTGGAAGGCCGAATTGCCGCCACGTAAACCTTCAAGGTGGAGTGGGTTAACCCTGCGGAGGAACAGGCCTGCACAAACTCCAGAACTGTACCAATCGGGCAGTTGACTGGGTCGAGCTGGCAACCTCCGCACCATGAAGTGACACTTACACTTCAGGGCGCACAATTTCCTCATGCTGTGGAGGAAACGTGTAACTAGGGGGTGTCTACCCACTGATTGCTCACCTAGAGAGGTGTGGTAGGCCGAATTGCCACCACGTAAACCTTCAAGGTGGAGTGGGTCAACCCTGTGGAGAGGAACTCCAGAACTGTACCAATCGGGCAGTTGACTGGGTCGAGCTGGCAGTCTCCGTGCCATGAAGTGAAAAGTTTCCACTTCAAGGCGTACAGTTTCCTCGTTGAGGGAGCTCTGGATTGGAGGATGGTCTCAACAACCTCGGGTGAGAGACCGGAAGCTATGAGTTGCGCCCCTCAGGGGCCACCCCCACAACTTCCACATCTCCGGGCGGGGGTGATAGACCCCCGCTTGTGAGAGAAGATCCCTCCTGCCGGGAATCTCCCATGGAGAGCTGCCGAGGAGAGAAATCAGGTCCGAGAACCATATTTGGCCTGGCCAGAACGGTACTACCAGCAGTAGACTGACCTCATCCCAGCGCACTCTCGCCAGAACTCCCGGAAGCAGAGTGATCGGGGAAAAAGCGTACAGACGAAGCCTCAGCCATGTCTGTACCATGACATCCAGCCCCCATGGAGCTGGATGAGTTAGAGAGTAACAGAAGGGACATTGTGCTGTCTCCTGAGTAGCGAAGAGGTCCACCTGTGCCTGGACAAACACTCTCCAGATCTTCTTCACCACCTCGGGTTGAAGCATCCATTCCCCGGGAGTCAAGTAATAAGAAGTAAAGTGATACTTAAAATTGCTTAAATTAAACATTTATTAATTTAATTTATCTATAAAATATTGAAAATGTAACTTTTTTTGGCAAACAAAGGGAATTTACTTTTAAAATTAAAACATGTTAGAAATGTTGTGTGATCATTCCTTAAAAAATTAAGTTTTCATAATTTTAGTAGTAGTGTTATGTACATTCTGCTGAACAAATATTTCTGCTGCACTGTCTTAAAAAAAAAAAACCGGACTTTTATTTTAACGGGTTGCCGTGAATACCTTTACATTTCTGTGTCTATATGATATTAGGATAGTTTTACTCAAATGAAACGGTGAAACGCTCATAAAGTGACTCTCAGAGCAGTTCTGGAGATGTTTTTCGTGTGTTTATGTCCTCATTGAGACGTCACGCGCGCTTCAGTGTGTGTGTGTGTGCTAAAGGAAAACGCGCGTCTCTGCCATCCATTCATACATAAATATGATCGTGCACTATGGGGTTAATGCTCATCAGATTGCGTATATCAGTGGGAAATTAATAGAAATTATGATTTCTGTGTAAGGAAACATTAAGTGAACGTATAAAAATATAAAAACCCTGGCAAAGCTGTATTATCAGCAAATGTGAGCAGATCATAGCGGGGAGCAGATCAGTGAAGGAGATTTTGACCAGCGTTGCCCAGATCAGCTGTACCACAGTATGTCACAGCACAACAGCGCTACTGCAAACAGGAACAAGTATACTAACGTTACATAGACATTTCTTGTCGGCACATTATTTGAGTGGACTTAGCTTTTCCGGTGAGCATGAGCGGTAACTGAGCAGAATGATAGAGCGGAATATAGGTTGTTTGCAAACACGTGATTCTGATGACGCGCGAAATGCAGCTGGAGGGCAGGAAGTGATTTTTTCTCCATAGGAATCAGTAGCAGAAACTCAAGATGCCTGTGTTTTGCGCTGTTTATGAATGCTCAAATCGACCAAACCGAGAAAACACAAGGAGCTTTCATCGTGTACGAAAATGTATTGTTCATAAGGGAAAAGTCAAGATATTGACTGAAAAACGCAGGAAAAAGTGGCTTGTAAACCTGCGTCTGCGAACGACAGGAGCCGGAGTCCCACAGCAATGACGTGATGTGCAAACAACATATTGAACGAAGCGTCACGCGGCGCAGTGATGACGGCTGAGGGAGTTCTCTCTTCAAAAAGTTAGCAGGCAGAGGGGGACATCACAGGCCGCACGAGGCAGCGTCACATGTTGCTTGCAGACGCGCCTGTATATTAATCGGCCTAATTTGCAGCACAATCGGCTGATGTCGATTAATTCAAAAATTCAAAAAAATCGGAACTTTTAAACATTTAAATAAATGCATCCTATGCATATTAATGGCATATAAACATATTACAGCGTATCCCTGCACAAAATCTGAATTTACAAGTGATCTTGAACTAACACACTAGTCTGAACTTGTAAGTCACATTGTGAATGAGCTTTTTCCATAGCAACTTACCAAAAAAAAGATCACAATATTGTGTCACTCATTATGTACTCATAGTATACATATTTCAGGAGCTCAGGATAACATGTTGTTTTGGTTAAATGTTGATACATGTTATATGATGTAATGAAATATTGACCAAATTTACAGCAAATTTTCGTCAAAAGACAAAAGAAAGCAAACTGCATAAAAGTTAGGTTTGCTATTTGAACATGGTTCTCCCTTTGGAAGCACTGCAGCAGCCTCTGCGCTTTTGTTTCTCTGTGAACCGATAAACACCTGTCCATAGCAATTCCCAGAAATTGCATGAAGCCAGCCAATCAGATCAGAGCATGCCTTTTTGAGACGACTGTTGTGATTTTTGAATATACATCAGACAGTACGTGGGCGTGCCGCCCCAGGCTGCGACTAACAATGCTGTAACAGCTCTCTGTTCCTGCTGGAGACTCTTAGGCTGTTTTCAGAGGAGTTTGCTGGAGTGTCCCACTGCATCAGATCTGAGAGCTCTAGTCGTTACCCCAAAAGGTTAAAATTAAACTTTCAGCATTAGAGAGAGACCTCAGGCCATAGCAGACTGATGGATGGTGTGGAATCAAATCTCTGTCAAGGTTGCGGCCCCGCGGAGAGCCTTACACTGACAGACTGAGCATATTTTTTTCCTTTCATATCACAAGTTCTGCTTTTGAAGAGTTTTTTTTTTACACGTGATAAAAGACTCTGAAATATCTAAGGTTATCTGGGAGTTCACTGTTCACTGCTGCAGTGTTTTAAATAATTAAAGCAAAGCAAAGATAACAGAGACACAGCCAGATTTGCTGAATCAAATATGGTGAGAGGGCAACAGATCGATGTCTGATAAAAATGTAGACTGTCTGCTATGTAAAATAAAGTTTGTAAAACAGAATACATTATGCAACGTACACGCATTAAGTAGTAGTATGCTACAGATGAATTCACTATGTTGCTTGTTTAATTCAATATAGAGTTATCGTTTCTGACATAAAAATACATTTTTAATTCTGAATATATTTTTAGTGCAAAAACATCTTAACTTTTTGAAATCTAATAATGAATCAAGACAGAGGTAACAATTGCAGCCAAGGTCAAGTCAGCAGCATTGTGGGATACAGGAACCAATGCAATGTGCTCTGTTGCATACTGCCTGTTTTTGCATAGTGCACACTGTATATTATATTTTGCATATATGTTAGTAGTATCCTAATAGCAGAACAGAATATTATGAAGGAAGTAATGTGGGCGAGATCCATCAGCATTTTAATGCCATGTGCAGCTATTGTTAATATTGTTAATATCATTTTAATCATTTCACTTCACAAGCAGGATAATTTATTACATTTGGATTAAATATTATAATTATAATTCCCTTATCATCTCATGTTGTCTTTATTTTATTTTATTATTATTATTATTAATTATTTTTATTAGCTGTGATCAGTCTAAGGGAATCTGATTTCTTTCTTCTGCTGTTTCTCCTCTCATGTCCCACAGGATGATTGTCATTAACAGCTAAACTAATCACCTAAAGCAGGATCACTTCACTATAAATTGCTATCAGAGTTGGAGGCCAAGAACACAGTTGAACCACCCTTAGGAATTAAAATAACAAACATGCAGATATTTAGATTAGGTGTAACTATTATAGTCTGCAAACAAATATTAACCAGGGATTTTGTTGGCATTTTCGAAACAGAGGTGGGATTTACTTACTGGGATTGCTGTTAGCTCAGAGCATTGAAACACTGTTATTGTGTACTTTTAATTTATAACGCTTATTCACATTTGCATAATTATTTTATTTATAACCTCTTTATATTGGAGAATGCATTTCTAATTCTGTTCATGCAGAAAGGTATTAGTGTGTACAGTATTCTCAAAGGGTCACACAAAGTGATTTGTTTACTCACCCTCGTGTCACACAAAAGGAGATATTTTGTAGAATGTACAAGCTGCGTTTTCCATATATTGAAATTCAATGGTAATTCCCCAAAAATGAAATGGAAATCCTCCAAAAAATTAAAAGAACTATAATAACATGAATAGACTTTTAAAGCCATATGATTGCATTAAAGTCATATTCATCCCCCAAAAAATCCTTTCATCATTTACTCAAAACAGGGAACACAAAATATTGTATTTTGAAGAATGTTGGTAACCAGGTTTGGTAACCATTTCTTAAAATATCTTATTGACTGACATATACCGACCTGAGAATCATTTTCTCTGATAATATTTAATCAATCAAATCATGTGTGTTCAGTTGTTTAGAAGCAGAACTAGTGATGGCAGATTCGCAAATGAATCACTTTTTAGTAACTAATTGGTAAAATCTGTTTGCAAAAAGGTCTGAAATTGTTTGGGATTCAGTTTGATTCTTTCAGACAGTTCACTCATGCACTGAATCGTTTGCAGGAGGTTCTTACACTATAAAGTAATACGATATTTGATATATAGCCACAAAAAGAGGTGGCGTTTTATTCATTGTAAGAAAGCGTGCCAAATGTCATATCGTTTGTTAACGATGAAAAACAACTATTTATTGCGTATGAGGATTGTAAATGGCAGGTAAACATGATTTATATCATTTATATAAAAAAGACAAGCAGAATATGGACACATTTTTCAATACTGATGAAATCTTAGAAACACCCCTGATTATGTAAATTATGACATATTTTTATATCCTCACAAGAAAAAAAAACTTCAAAAGAATCATATGCTGTGATATATGGAAAAAAGCTGCATGAACATTCCTCTGAACTTCTTCTTTTGTGATCCAGGAAAGAAAGTCATACAGGTTTTGAATGACATCGTCAATCATTATTGATCATGTCACTTTGGGGTGACAATGTCACAGTACAGTCGGATGCAAATGCACGAGTCTCATCTTCCCTTGGTAGATGAAACCGTTCCACTGTGGTCATTAATAATAACATTTCACTCAAAGTTTCAACGTGTGGATTTGCACATGATCAACTATCCCATCAATCCATCAGACCATGCATAATGCAGATATCAGAAATGAGACTCACGGCATTCATATTGAATTGGTTCGGTGTAAAAAGAATCAACCTGAACATGCTCCACGCTGGCACTGGTGTTTATGGATGCTGATGTTTTAAACATTGATTTTTGCACAGTGAAGTCCCTTCATAAAGGAAATGCAATAAAGCAGCGTCAGCGATCAATATCAATATAATAAGACTTATGCAAACCCTTCTTTGTTTTGAATTATTCCAAATGTTTTATATTACCAAGCATTTCCAAGGTACTGTGTTTATGTGGCAGACTATATAACCTTCTCATAAGATGAAGCTAAAAATAGTCGACCCCCCCCCCCCTTCTTTCTTCACCTGCCTCTGCTCACCTTTTTCCTCATCCTCCTTCACCACCTCATGTAGTGTGAATCCCACCCTCCATTTCTCCACACACACTGAAGGGTGAAGTGTGCGACACCACACTTTAAACAAGCATCAATCTCGACGGGAGCATCGTTTATGACTGAACAACAATGACTCATTCCACTAGTCGCTCTCCAAAGTTCACAAGTATCAATAACCTCCCGTCTGTTTCCAAGACACGGCAGAGGTGCACTGGAGGCAAAGAAACCCAGTCTCCTGTAGGTCTATTAAATATGTTATCGAAGGCAGTGTGAGAGTGTGGATGTGTGGAAGCAGGGGAATTGGAGCGCAGTGCCACTAGCAGCCGCGTCTATTAGATCCAGCACTCCCGGTTCGCACGGGATCAACGATTGATTCTGCGTGAGAGTTTGCAGATCTGGAGGTGTGTGTGGAGTGTGTTTTTAAAGACTTCAGATGTCCACACCAAGATAAACCTGAAACTCACATGCATTATGAGGGCCAGCCGAGGATTACTTTTGTCAAAAATGCATTGTTTGGGAAAATAAATAAACGCAGAAGTGTTCTATGTGTAGATCATAAAAATAGCACTACCTTACAATAAAACAATATAAGTTAATGGAGAGTAATAGAAAAACAAACATGTGCGTGTTTGTCTATTAGAAGCAGATTTGGAGATGCTGAATGAGATGGAAACATCACACCTTTAGTGATTCGGGTTTAAGAACATCTGACACTTTATTTACTCTTTTATCTCGTCTAATGTCTGTGTTTTAGCTGATTACAATCATATCAACCAAAAATGCTGCTTACATTTAGACTGAAGTGAATTAAAAATGTCTTACCTGAGTCGCTCGTGGATGGACGTGAAGGTTTGCAGCGAGTCAGTCAGCGCTGCAGTCAAAGCACTTGTCTTTGTTTCTTAATATAAACACCACAAACTACTTCATGAAATCTTAGTGTACCACAAGACTCCTTATACTTCTGTCACTGAGGGATGTGTTGGCTTGCTTTGCGCTATGCATACAGCTGTGTGTTTGCACTGCTTCTGTTGTGTCTCTGGACTGTATGTTGACAGCATCACTGAGTTGAGCGTGTTCTTCCACTCTCCTCAGCAATACTCGCTCGCGCTCGGCTTTGTTCATTCCTCCATCCGAGACGATTCATCAGCGTGAGACCGAGAGGGGGGACAGGGAGAGGCGTTTGTGTGCGACGGGGTGAAGGGGGAAGACACAACGACACACTTATGGTGCATGTTCCGAGTTTGAACGTACGCGAGAGTTTTAATTCAGGAATGAATATTCAGAAGGACAAATTGCGCCTAATGTGATGCTGTTGTATTAAAACGACATGTGCCCCCCTGTACAGATAAGGATGGTTTATTCTTACCTAGAGAGAGAGAGAGGTTGAGAGAGATGCATACACTGGAGGAGATTTATAAGATAATGAAAGACGAGAAAAGCGCTATCAAGTAATAATGAGGTAGGCTAATAATTGGACTGAGAAAAAACTCAATGTGAACAAATGATAATAGCAATAGATTGAATCTCACAAAGCCTGTCAAGAACACGCAGGTCACATTGCACTCAAATCAAAAGAAAGAAATTTGAAAATTAATCATATATGAGGAGGACCATACGGGAAGTCATTGTGACATTATTTTCTCAGCAATTGAAAATATAGTTCTCTAATTCTGTCATTTAGGCTTCTCACTCTCATATTACTCATGTCTGTGGAACTGGAACATAAAATAAGTTATTGTGAATGAATGTTGGTTTCCGGACTATTGAAAAATAAAATAACATGAGACATTTCTCAAATTTCTCTTTTTGTGTTTCACTGAAGAAAGAAAGTGGAAGAGGTTTGGAATAACGTGAGAGTGAAATGATTTTCAGAAACGTTCATTTATTTAAAAACTTTCCCAGCTAACTCGTTCTAAGAACATTATGCTAATGTTCCCATTAAGTTCTGAAAAAGTAGTTTCTGAATGTTCGCAGAACGCGCAAAATGTCAAAATCAAAATGTCTTGGTAATGGGAAGGTTAAGGGAACATTTCATTTTGTGATTTTGCAAACATAATACGAAGATCACATTCTGAAACCATTATTAACATTTAAAAAATATTAGATGATTATCTAACTAAAAAAATAATACATTATCAAAGTAGAATGTTTTTGTTCAAATGGTTTGAGAATAATATTAAAGACCAGATAACTTAAAAAAACTGTTATGGATAAAAAGACTCATGAGCTGGATTTTCCACTCACGTTGTTCCAAACCTCTGTGTGTGTGTGTGTGTTGTGTGTGTGTGTGTGTGTGTGTGTGTGAGAGAGAGAGAGAGAGAGAGAGAGAAGAGAGTGTGTGTGTGTGTGTGTGTGTGTGAGAGAGAGTGAGAGAGAGAGAGAGAGTGTGTGTGTGTGTGTGTGTGTGTGTGTGTGTGTGTGAGAGAGAGAGAAGAGAGAGTGTGTGTGTGTGTGTGTGTGTGTGTGTGTGTGTGTGTGTGTGTGTGTGTGTGTGTGTGTGTGTGTGTGTGTGTGTGTGTGTGTGTGTGTGTGTGTGTGTGTGTGTGTGGGCATGTTTATGTGGTTTATGAGGACACAAATTTGTATAATGACATGGGTATGACATAGGTATTACAAGGAGAAGGTGATTTATGAGGACATTTTCAGTGTCCCCATAATTTAAAACGCTTATAAATCATACAGAGTGAGTTTTTTTGAGGGAAAATAGAAATGCACCGTCTCCTGTGAGGGCTAAGTTTAGGTGTAGGGTAGGTGTAGGGCAATAGCACATACGGTTTGTACAGTATACAAACCATTACGCCTATGGAAAGTCCCCGTAAACCATAAAAACCAACGTGTGTGTGTGTGTGTGTGTGTGTGTGTGTGTGTGTGTGTGTGTGTGTGTGTGTGTGTGTGTGTGTGTGTGTGTGTGTGTGTGTGTGTGTGTGTGTGTGTGTGTGTGTGTGTGTGTGTGTGTGTGTGTATACCTTTAGAGTAGACACATTGTGCCAGGTTGGATGTCAGTAAAATGTTCTTGCATGACCAAACAGAACATCACACCTGACACAATGCCTCTAAAGCAGTGCTTCTCAAAGTCCAGACTCCGGACCCGCCTCCATTTCGTTTTTCAAGAGCACTAATTATATTTCCAACTTTGATAAACGCAACCTAAACTTGTAAATCTTTTTTTTTTTTATTGTCTTTTTGGAGATGGTCCGAAATGAAAGCATAGGCGAGATATTGAAACTTTTCCTTCGTGACATTTGTTGTCGTGACATCCAGTGAGCCTATGACGTTTGACATAATCGGTCGACATTTCACTGCTAATATGAGTATTTTGTAATTTTTGTTATCACTTAGATTATGGCCATTGACAGTGTCCAGTGTTTCCCATACATTGAGTAATTTGTTGCGACCCGTCACAATATCAAAACTGACCGCCACAAATAGATTTTCCAAAAGGCTTGTACTTGGTTGAATAAACTGAGCAATGCACGTTTCAAAATTGAAATGCAGCGCAGGTGTTTTTATATGAATGTATCTTTGAAAAGAACCGACCGTCTTCTTCAGAAAAGCTTAGATGTCATTTTAATTTCGTGTTTCCTGATTTACAGGGGCATTTTTTTCAAATTTTATTAAAAGTAGGCTATGTCATTGTCAAATTCAAACATCTATATTTATAAATATTTCAAAAGTTTCTAATAAAAAATAGAATAAGAACAGGTAGAATAAGAAGAATAAGTTACCGATCAAAAGAGATCAATATTAACAAAATTAGTTTCCGCTACAAAAGGTGGCACAGAAGAACACAAAATTGGTACATTTAAAAGGTACAGACATTTGTCTCAGAGGTGGCATGGACGTTTTAAATTCATAAAAATATTGTGAGATTAATGTTTTAAATATACAATTTTGAACATATAACTATTGTTTGATAAAAATTATTTCAATAACTGAAATGACACTTTAAACATAAAATAAAACTGCCTGTAGGTGGCGGCAAGTCGCCGATTTTATCACTAAATTATTCATTTAATTGATTCGTTTGAAGGCTGATTCATTCAGGAACGAATCAAGTGACTGTTGTAATGAATGAGTAATTGAATCACTAAGTAACTAGATTCATTTAAAAACGCAGGTTCGTTCATAAACGAACGAAACAACTGCTGTGTTTGAAACAACGCTGTGAAACTATTTTCCATTAAAAAGAGCAAAATCAGGCAAAAAAAGAATGCTACATCACTTAATATTAACTTATTGAGATGTATTAATTTAATATCACGCAGTCCCTTATAATCTTTAAAAAGCCATCACTCTCTTCAGCTCGCGCGATCTGCTCCTTTTTAATGACTGCACAACAAATCTCTTTTGAAACCGTCTATTAACCCAGCAATGACCAAAACTCAGTATTATGAGCTTGATTATATTTAACACATTATAATTAAAAAGAATAACATAGCAAAATCAGCAAAAACACGCAAGTAAAAAAGTCATATAATGTAGGCTACATCACTTAATAGGCGGCTGTTAACTGAATTGTTTATTGAATCTTTCCCTCAAAAAAATACAAAATTTTATTGAACAATTGAAAGTGAAAATCTCATTGTATTAATTTGGCCCACAATATCACTTGTGAGTAAAATACCTCTGAAAGTTGATTCCCATTCAAACTCCAGGGTGGACTTATAATCAGGATTATAAATTTAAAAGACCAAATTCCATCACTCACTTGAGAGAAAACCAGTTCATCGCAAAAGGTAATTGATCAAATTAGTGAAGTCTTTAAGAAAAGACAAAGCTCCTTTATAATCAACAAAGCTATACACAGCACGGTTGAGGAGGAGAACGACTCTCCAAATCTGGTAGAATTCAGATATATAGTTGAATTTACATTAGAAAAAAAAACCGTCTACTGTTGTTTGGGGTTGGTCAAGAAAAAATTTGTCCAAAAAAAAAAACTACACATAAGTTGTCCCAGCAATGAACAAAACTCCAGTATTTGCAACAGGGATGAGCAATGAAATATTAGTGTATTTTTTAGTGGATTATAATTAACATTGATTCTATTAAATACCAATAATAAAAAATTATAATTAACATCAATGACAATATCCAAACCCAAATCAAAAACAACACAACATGAGCACAAAAACCAATGTCTGCGATACTGTAGAAAAATGAGTGATTGAAGAGGAGAAGCACTCAACGCTGCTGTATGAAGAAATTGGTCTCTGAACATGCAAGTAGAAATCTTTGACATTTCAATAAGTACCTCAGTATTTCTTACTACACGATTTCCCCCCTAACAATGATAGGTTGGAATTTTGTGAATTTTTGGAATGAAAGATAAAAAGGATAAAACAAATATGCTGTCATATTTATCGGCCAATATTAGTATATGTGTTTTGATAGTCGCACTCAGTACTTTTCAGTCGCACTGTAGAGCACTGGCTGTGTCGTGTCATTTTCTCCTTTTTAAAATTTACGTTTTGCACAACCGCTAAACTAATGCGGCCTATCCATTTGTGAATAAATATGCTCGACTCTGACTGGGGGAGGGGGCAAATACTGTGACCTGACCCAATCGCAATTCTTTATGTCCGTGCATATATTTTAGATTCTCTCTGTAACATTAACTGCTCATTTTCTATGCATCTGCATCTCTTCAAAATAATATATATATATACATGAAAGATATTTTAAAGGTCTAGTCATTATCTTAATCACTTGGTGCCCCAGGGCACTTGCCCAATCCCGTCTATGGATAATCCGGCCCTGCCTGTAATGCCTGATAAAGTAGCGCTTCTGAGCACAGCGCTTATTTGTTCACAACCGTTACCGCGGAAAGCGCTATATCTCCCGCTCCAGCAGCGCCTCCCGCTGGCAGAGAATCAGTTTGCATTTGCAAGTCTGTGGGAAACACTAGTGTCAGCAAAAACAAAAAGCATGCTTCATTAAACACGTTTACCAAACAAGCCAGGCTTATTTCTGTTAATCTGACTTATTTTGAACCAAATCAATTGACAATAAATCAGACTAACTGAAATAAACCTGGCTTATTTGGTTAATCTGTTTAATGGAACTGTTTTGAGAAGATGCTTAAGTTTTGAACCATTTATTATTAATATGAATTAGGTTACTACTACTACTACTACTACTACTACTACTACTATTACCATCTTATGCCCTGCAATAAACTATTTCTCTACTCTCTTTTATGAGATAAAGGGGGGAAAAATAAAATAGCAATTTTAAACAAACATATCGTCCAAAAAATCAGCATCACATATCAGCTATCGGCTGCCCTGATTTCTAAATACTGGCATCGGCCAGAGAACCCCATCTGTCTATTGCAGACACAGTCTTGACCACCTTTTGCAGCTTAAATGAATTTAATGCACCTTGCACTTTGAATAAAAAAGGCAAAAATTTTTTTTATTTGTTTGTTTGTTTGTTATGTATGTTTATTAAAAACTATCTTTGCCATCAATGAGTTTTCAGATTTGGATCTTTGAATGTAGACTTTGAGAACCCCTGCTCTAAAGGCACCACATTTGACAGGAAGGCTATGATGGAGGGGAATACTTTCAGTGAATAACAACTCAAATTTCCTTTTGTTAGACTAGAAGACTTGTATTGGACTTTAAATGTGATTTGAGCTCCACTTTGGAGCTTGACAAATATGCCCTTGTGAAAATCAGTGTGCTTTATTGTATTGAAAATGCATTTTGTACTTTAAAAAACACTTTTAAAGTAATATAATAACAACAATAATGAAATTAAAGGCCACTTAAATGTATTTAAACAGACTTAAGACTTAAATCTTAAACTTAATACTTAGTTAAAATATATTGAATGTAGTAACTTGCAACTACATCATTATAAATGTGCAATTACAATATATTTAAATACCAGCTGACATGCAAGTTTCAATACACGTAACATGTAATGACATGTAAATATATTTTAGTTTACCATAAATGCTTGTCGGTGCATTCAGCAGCACTCTTTAAACATATTTCAAACACAATATAAGTAATTACATGTAAAGATAGACTTAAGTCTTAGGTGAGTTCATCCAATTGCATTTAATATAAAACTTTATTTTTAACAAATTATTTGTTATAAAATACAATACATTAGTTTCAGTTCGCACTTCAGTGCATTATTTTAAATCACCTTAAGTTATTTCTGTAATAAGTACTCTTTAAATTAGTGTACTTCTTTTTCACAAGGTACGACATGAGGATGAGTAAACAATTGGGGAATGCAAAGCGATTAATCTTCGAGGCAAACAGAGGAAGTGCCCATAACACCAAGTCTCAGGCAATGTTCAAATAAGTACAAGCTAGCAAGGGAAGGAGAGAAAGATCAAGAGAAAGGCATAGGTTTTATTTTTTATTTTATTTAGTATGAAGTCAAGTAGTGTTGAAAGAGATGAGTTTTCAGTTGTTGCTTGAAGATTGTCAGGGATCCAGCGTTCCGGATGGGGGGGGATCATTCCACCAGCCAGGAATGGTGAAACGAGAATGTTCTGGAGAGTGATTTTGAGCCTCTCTGTGATGGTACCACGAGGCGTCGCTCACTAGCGGATCTCAGACTTCTGGAGGGGATGTAGATTCGTAATAGTGAGTGGAAGCAGGAGGGTGATGCAAGCTGCTATTGGTAGCCAGTGCAAGGAGACAAAGAGAGGTGTAACATGGGCTCTTTTGGGCTCGTTGAAGACCAGTCGTGCCGCTGCATTCTGAATCATTTGTAGAGGTTTGATTGTGTTTGATGGAAGTCCAGCCAGAAGAGCATTGCAGTAGTCCAGCCTAGAAATGACAAGGGCCTGGACAAGAAGTTGTGCAGCATGCTCTGTCAGAAAGGGCCTGATCTTTCTGATGTTGTGTAGTGCAAACCTGCAAGATCGAGCAGTCTTTGCAATGTGGTCTTTGAAGGTCAACTGATCATCAAAGATTACACCAAGATTTCTGACTGAGCTAGATGGGGTAATTGTAGAAGAATCTAGCTGGATTGTGAAATCGTGCTTTAGAGTCGGAGTGGCAGGGAAGACAAGAAGCTCAGTCTTTGCCAGGTTGAGCTGTAGGTGATGTTCTTTCATCCACGCCGAGATGTCCGCCAAGCAGCCTGAGATCCGTGCAGCTACCGTTGGATCATCTGGTCGAAATGAGAGATAGAGCTGTGTGTCATCAGCATAGCAATGGTATGAGAAACCATGTGCTTGTATGATGGGACCAGTGATGTAGTGTATGTGGAGAGGAGGAGTAGTCCAAAAACTGACCTCTGAGGAACCCCAGTGACCAGTTGATGTGCTCTGGATTCCTCCCCTCCCCAGGCCACCTCGAAAGACCTACCAGTGAGATAGGATTCAAACCAGCGAAGTGGAATCCCTGTGATGCCAGCGATGAGAGGGTGGACAGTATTACCTACTAACCTTGTGAAGTTATTGCAAATGTAACTCCTGTCACGACCATGTAAAGCCAATAAACCTTCTGGCTTTTATTTGATACACAGAAAAATTTCAATAAGAGACTGTTTAAAGAAGACAATCCACCCACAGGAATTACATCAGTATCACATAACCAGGAGCTCATCCATCCGTCCCATCTCTAAAAGGACAATTTAAACAAAAAGCACAATTTTAGGCAAGAATTATGTAATACAAGCACTTATTAAAAACACAAGCAATATCATTGCTTTTAAACCCTCTGGAATAACCTGTCTCGAACACTTCAGCTGTAAATGCATCACCATAAACACAAATATTTCCATTTATAAAGCTTTTATTGAACAGAAAACACGTATATCAGAGAAGCACACCCAGACACACGGTATCTATCACGGTGCTAAACAGAGTATTTGGATGACATTTAGATCCCTGCTGGCTTTTTAATTAAAGAAACTGCCATTGTGAAGAAGGGAACGCCGCTGATATAAAGACCCACAAGCATTTCTTTTTTTAGAAAGAACTTCGGCCCTTCATCTTGCAGTTAACCTTCACATTTACCAGCTAATAATTATTTTTAATTATGCCTGTAGGTTTCGGGATACACATGTTTGATAAGTTAAGCGCAAAAGACTGTTGCTTAACAAACCATTGGCTGCACGTTTATACATAAAATGGCATTATGAAATGTTTCCATGCCGCACCTAATATTTGGAGACACTTTCAAGGAAAATGATAAAAAGTGATGAGCTTCATTATGGCACTTCACCATATGTTATTTTAGAGAGCTGCATGTGTAATCACCTCCTCTGCTTGTTCAGTGCCTCCACCGAGCACAAATGTCTCATCTCTCCGGGTTTCATCATGTTTAAGCACTGGAGTGTGTGAGACTCGGGATGATGATGATGATGATGATGATGATGGAATTGCTATTAGGTTTGTGATTTTGCATAGAGAGTGGAAACATGTTAGTAAGACAGAACGTGTAGAACTAGAATAGAGAAAAACCGAACACTTACTCTATTGTGTGATTGGGTGGTGTTGCAGGATAATAGCATCTTTCCATTGCTGATATGATGACAAATAGAATTGGTTTGAGTTGTAATACACCAATATATCATCCAGGCTGGTTAACTGGTCAGTATGGGGCTGTTATGGAATTAAACGCATTGATAACCGGGACACATTTGTCAATTAACACAGACTTTTTGCTTTCTACCAACAGCATTCATGTGCATTTTAAATAATATGAAAATATTAAATATTTACAATATACAAAATAGTATGAAAAGTGAATCTAATGTTTTAATTTCATGCTAATTGTAATTAAATGTAAATGCATTGTAGGTTATATTATATTAAATGCAGTTATTGAGTGTTTTGACTTTTACAGGACTTTTATATGTCATGGCATAAATCTATTGTCTTTAAAATGTGTTTGTGTACTGCTTAATGCATTTCATTTCTATCAAAATGTGCATTTACATGTATTTGTTATTACACATTCATAATGACGACGTTGCAATGGCCTTATATTTAATTAACATTATATTATCTTTAAGTATATTTTTTTATTAATATTATACTTTTAGGATTTGCAAAACACTACAAGTGCCCAATTCAATACAATTAAGTGCACTTATTTTTCAAAAGAGCAAATATCATTCTAAATAAATAAACCACAGCATACTAAATATCATTATGTTTGAAACCTAACTGTCTCTTTTTAAGACTTAACCCTAGGCCTACATTGTTCTGTTATTTTATTATTATTATTTTTTGGGATAAAAGTTGCAAAAAATTGTTTACATTTTAAATAAAACAGATTATTGGAGTATGTTTTACAAGAAAATACAATTTCAGTCTTTCTTCTTTAAAATTATACTGTTATGTGCAGTTGCTGACCATTTTTTTGACAAGAAATTACTGAGTGAAAAATTTTATTTTTTTCATTGTACATTGCTTTTTTATTTTATAAATGAATAAATAGCCAACCAACCAACCAACCAAATAAACAAAAAGAAGAAAAGTCCACCCCATGTTGTTGTAAACCCATACTTTTTTTGTATCAGTGAAAGAGAAAAGCAGATGATAAGTGGTGAGAGGGTGCTGATTACAGCTGTCAAGCTCCAAAAAGCACATTTAAAATAGTGTAATGTCTGTGAGCTATCAAGATAAGTCTATAGCTTTGCAAGAACAGACTGAAATGTATTCACCTATATTAGTTTAAAACATCGAACTACTTCGGAGCAAACGTACAGGTGAAGGTGAAATCCAGGCAGCTTATTTTACTTTGTCTGCCAAAACACACTTGATCTGCATCCTCCTCCCCATATGTGATTATGGAGACGCTGTGTACAGCTGTCACCTCCAAAACTCTTCACTTTGACTTTTATTAGATTATAATCCCCCTATCTTTGCATATTAGACAATAACTTTATTGGCTTACCTTTATTGGCTGGACCTTGCTTTGGTCTGAGATCAGTTTATTTGAAAATATGCTTCAATGTCATTCCTGCATCCTCCAGAATGTCCCTAATATTCTAATAGGCTAACTATATCATTACATAGTAACATCCCAATTATAGAAAAAAAGATTGTATTGCTTAAATGCTTTAGATGCTGTTATTATGCTACTATTTTTCATTATTAATCTTTGTTAGTTATTACATATTGTTTATATTTTTATTTTATGTATACTGATGTATTTTAAACAAATATCAAGTAATAATTTATTTCATATAATATGTAAGCATTTAATTTTTTATTATATTATAGATGTTAATTAAAAAATATATATATATAAAGTATACTGCAGTTAAGTATACTGCTGTTTTATTTTCAGTTACTGAATGCAATGAAATACAGTTGTGAACATGTTCAACTATTGTGTTGCTTCAGGTCATTTTAATTAATTCAACCGTACAAGCAGAAAACTCATTATTTAGGTGATACTGTAGATGCACAGCACCTCAGGAGTGTGTATATGAGAGAGAGAGTGAACTGACTGAATTGGGACAAGCGGGAAAGTGTGTGGATGAAAGAGTCTAGATGCTGCGGACAAAGAAAATGCTGAAGTTTCCAGCCTGCAGTTTTACTGAGATTGCCTTTAAATCTCTCTTCTCAGAATCTGTCATCTGCTCTAATCACTAATACCTGGAATCCAATGCAACTCGGAGCTGATAGATGGAGGTAATTTGAAACAGACCCATATGTGACCTCACCTTCACGAGGCTGTGTGTGCATTTACAGAAGAGCAAAATTACCACCAGTCAGGACAAAAAGTTAGCCGAATCAATGCACCGCAGAAATAAATGGCTTATTATTGGCAGAAATAAGTCATTTAAGCATATCAAGCAGCATATATTGATGCTCCATTGATTCATTGCCACACGATTTGGCTTCATCATCAACAATTAAGCTATACATTACACTTTTAAATTGTTCTCATGTTTTAGAGAGTTGTATTTTTATAACAAAGTCTTACCGATTCTGTTATTCCCATACAGAGACATAAGTACAGCCTTGTGAGGCATTAGCACAGCTATATTGATTTCAACAGTCGCTGCTTCTGGAGGCAAACGTCCTTCAGTCAGATGCACAGGAGCCCTAGATCTGAGCCGTTTGTTCTGTATAATCATCACAAAAAGACCTTACATTTTAGCATTGTCTAAAGTAAATGTGAGCGTGTTTACCTGTGCTCCAGTGCTTGTTTCAAGTCAATCTCAATTTATCTGCAAAGTGCTTTTCAAAATACACAATGTCCCAAAGCAGCTTTGCAAAGAGCTTCGCCATACTGCAGGAAATCTGAAACGGGTTTTCTTTCCACGAACTTAAACTGATAGTCTAATGAATCATTAGTCACATCCTATCGTGACAAACTATCTTTAATTGTTGACAATAAAAAAGGCATTTAAGTATCTTTCTTACTCTCATTTCTGCACCCACATTCTTTCCCCATGTGCTTTCAGTATGTTTCTGTTGTCTCTCAACAACGCTCTTGTCAAGATCTGTGAGAGAGGATCCAAACCCAGAATGACCAATGACAGACAGGGTTTATTAACATAACAGACAACAGTACAACAACAGGGACTGAGGAAACGGTGAGGATGACAACAGGTTGGAGAACTGCAGAAGAAGTGGCAGGACCAGGCAGATGGTGGTAGTAAAGACCAGACAAGACACGATGAAGCAGACTTGATGAATGCAGACTATGAACCTGTCTAGCTGACAGTGAGCTGGGCATCAAATGTGGCAGGGCTGGACTAGAATGAGAAACACTCACAACACAACAAGACAAGACTCCAGAAGAACATGACAAGACAGCACAGGCAGCGAGAGAAAAAAAAAAAAAAAAAAAAAAAATAAAGAGCCGATCAAATTAAAAGCAACAAAACAAATAATAAATGGGAAAGAATGTAAACAAAACTAAAGTTAATCAGTAGAAAATGGCAAATAAAATAAAAATACTAAAGTGCAAGGTTACAGAAATTGCTAGAGGCTAAAGAGAATACAAAAATGAAACTATAAAAAGAAGCCTTGAAAGCTACTAAATCAAAAGCAACAAGAAGCAAAACCTTGCCAAATGATATGCAAAAAAAGCTGAGGGCTTGTCCAAATACCCAAACTTGCAGTCTTGGCCCCTTGAGAACGTGTGCACACGACATGAAGTAAGTGCGCAAGACTGTCCCAGGTCTGAAAAACACCAGAGCGCAGTGCCCTTAATGCACACTAAATCCATACTATCTAGCTCTGGAGCGGCATTCAAGGCTAAGTGTATCCCATCATGCATCATGCTCTGAAATAAGTCGTGAGACATTTTCCTGAGCTCTTGCGAGAGGTCGCGGAAACCTTTCCAATGTGAGATAAATATTCATAACAATACAATAAAGCTAAAAGCATAAGTAGAGATAAGTTATTAGTACGGAGACAAAAATCAAGTCATTCATAAAATTCAGTTTATTTTTTTACATAATACAGTACAGAGGCAAATAAAATCAAGAAAATTTGTAAAAACGCATTGGGAAATCTTGATGAGTGATCCTCACCTTAGGGAAGTTTTACCAGAATCTCCTTCCATTGTGTTTAAAAGCTCCAACTATTAAAGATAAACTGGTGAGAAGTCATATTTCCCCAAAGACCAATCACCTGGTTATGTTAAAATGTGGGAAATTACAGATGTGGTAATTGCAATCATTGTGAGAATATGGTTAAGACAAATATATTTATTGATGTAACATCAGGACGTAAGTTTAAGGTAAATTAATTTATTAATTGCAATACAGTTACAAGGCTTCATTTGTTGTGTATAGGTTGGAGTGTCCATGTGGTTATTTTTATATAGGGATGACTAAAAGGAAATTAAAGCTAAGATTAGCAGAACATAAGAATGCTATACGAATCTATAATCCTCAATATCCCATAGCATTACATTATAGAGATTAAAATCATGCAACCCCAGTACCCAGACTGTTACGGAAACTGTCTGACACAGAGAGGGTGAATTGAAGAGTAGGTGTTTATTAAAAGCAAACACAGTTAACAATAGTGGTGAACTTCTTCACGTGCGGTGAGTGGATCCTTGGCAGGTGCGCTGCAGACAGAGATCCCGAAGAGCCGAAGGTCTCTAGTGTCCCACAGCTTTCCAGGTACTGGAAGTGAGAAGGCAAACAGGAGGTAAGTAATAGCAGTAAGGTATTCAGGTAAGTATACTCAGGCAGATGATTCAGTAGCGTAGCGGTCCTTGTAGCTTCCACAAATCTCAATGTCTTGGCAGCTTTGTGACTTTAAGATCAGACCATGACTGGAGTGAGGAGTGTGCTTAAGTAGGGCAGGGGTGATGAGCTGTGATGATGAGGAGCAGGTGTGCATGATGAGTAAATCAGGTGCAGGTGAAAGTGATCAGTGACGGAGGATACGGGCCATTCTGTGACAGTACCTCCCCCTCCCGGACGGCGCGTCCCGCGACGTAATAACAAAACCTGGGAGGGGGGTGGGCGCCCTGGATGTCGGTGGAGGACATGGATACAGGGAAGGCATCCAGGGTGGAACCGGAGATTCAGGAAGCCCTGGCGGATCCGGGGCTTCGGGAGGCCATGGCGGATCCGGGGCTTCGGGAGGCCATGGCCTATCTCTTTTGGGCAGCCATGGTGGGTCAGGGATCTCCGTGGCCTTGGCTCTGGGCCCGGCCACCCAGGCTGAGGATATATAGCCCCCCCCCAAAATTTTCTTGGGGAAGCTCTCTGGTGGGCATTCTGGAGGAGCGGGCTCTTGAGGAGGCTCTGGAGGAGCGAGTTCTTGGAGGTGCTCTGGAGGCGCAGGCACTAGGGGGCGCTCTGGAGGCGCAGGCACTAGGGGGCGCTCTGGAGAGCTGGACGGAACCAGCAGAGGCTCTGGAGAGCTGGACGGAACCAGCAGAGGCTCTGGAGAGCTGGACGGAGCCAGCGGAGACACAGGTGAGCTGGACGGAACCAGCGGAGGTACAGGTGAGCTGGACGGGACCAGCGGAGGCACAGGTGAGCTGGACGGGACCAGCGGAGGCACAGGTGAGCTGGACGGAACCAGCGGAGGCACAGGTGAGCTGGACGGAACCAGCGGAGGCACAGGTGCGCTGGACGGGACCAGCGAAGGCACAGGTGAGCTGGACGGAACCAGCGGAGGCACAGGTGAGCTGGACGGAACCAGCGGAGGCACAGGTGAGCTGGGCGGAACCAGCGGGAATTCAGGACGGCTCTTGCGTGGAGCAGCCACTGGAGGGCACATGCGAGGAACAGCCTCTGGAGGGCCACATGCGTGGAGCTGCCCACGGAGGGCACTGGCGTGGAGCTGCCACTGGAGGGCACTGGCGTGGAGCTGCCACTGGAGGGCACTGGCGTGGAGCAGCCACTGGAGGGCACAGGCGTGGAGCAGCCACTGGAGGGCACTGGCGTGGAGCAGCCACTGGAGGGCACTGGCGTGGAGCAGCCACTGGAGGGCACTGGCGTGGAGCAGCCACTGGAGGGCACTTGCGTGGAGCAGCCACTGGAGGGCACTTGCGTGGAGCAGCCACTGGAGGGCACTTGCGTGGAGCAGCCACTGGAGGGCACTTGCGTGGAGCAGCCACTGGAGGGCACTTGCGTGCAGCAGGTACTGGGAACCCTGTCATCCCCTCAAATTCAACCAGGACCCCCAAAGGCACGTGTCTCTCTGCCTTTGGCGGGTCTGGGGAAACCGCGGGCAGCGGAACCATCATCGTCGCTTCGGGCGGCGGAACCATCATCGTCGCTTCGGGCGGCGGTACCATCATCGTCGCTTCGGGCGGAACTCCGACTCGGAGACTCTCCAGACACTTGAAGACAGTCTCCTGCCAGGTGAGGCTGGAAGTGTCTGGGAGCTTCAAGGGGTGATGGGATGTGATCCCGAGCCGGAACAAGATCTTGAGGGCTCGATCCTCTAGCGAGCTGGAGAGGGCGAAAGCCACGAATTCCCTCACAAAATCCAGCGGGTCGTGGATTGCATAAGCCCTATTAATGAATGAAGCCGCCTCCTCCATATCGGTGTGGTCCGCTTACGTCTTCGGTAAGGTCTGATCTTCTGTTACGGAAACTGTCTGACACAGAGATGGTGTTTGAAGAGTAAGTGTTTATTAACAGCAAACTCAGTTAACAACAGTGGTGAACTTCTTCAAGTGCGGTGAGTGGTCTTTGGCAGGTGCGCTGCAGACAGAGATCCCGAAGAGCCCGAAGGTCTCTAGTGTCCACAGCTTTCCAGGTAACTGGAAGTGAGAGGCAAACAGGAGGTAAGTAATAGCAGGTAAGGTATTCAGGTAAGTATACTCAGGCAGATGATTCAGTAGCGTAGCGGTCCTTGTAGCTTCCACAAATCTCAATGTCTTGGCAGCTTTGTGACTTTAAGATCAGACCATGACTGGAGTGAGGAGTGTGCTTAAGTAGGGCAGGGGTGATGAGCTGTGATGATGAGGAGCAGGTGTGCATGATGAGTAAATCAGGTGCAGGTGAAAGTGATCAGTGACGGAGGATACGGGCCATTCTGTGACAAGTACATTGAAAATAGTGGGTATAGAACATATACTGAGGTCAATAAGAAGAGGAGATAGGATTAAAAAGTGTACAACAGAGAGAGTCTTTCTGGATTTACACTTTGAAAGCAACACAATTTCCAGGTTTAATTGGAGAATTAGATTTTTCTCCTTTTTTGTAATTGATTTCTATGTTTCCATTAATTATCCCTTTCAAGGGAACTCCATTGCGTCGATTTGACGCTTTAGGGGAATGTTAATACAACACCACCATAGCGACGAGTGCCTGTCCTGTGTGAAATCTAACGAGCAGCACTAGGACGAGAGCATTTGGGAACCTGGGGTAGAGTCCAGGTCCTAACGGTGGGGGAGCCCGATAAGCCACACTCTGTCTAATTGTGCAGTCAGAACAACGTCCTGAAATGGAGAACCGACAGAAAGTGTCTGAACTGACCGCTCTGAAACCCTCCTCGGAGGGGGCGGGCATCCCAAGGCCACAACGTTTCGGGGTGGACCTTGAGATGTGCACTCACCGGAGACCGTTGTGCCCTGAAGCACACGAGGTGGCAGGGTTGGCAGGACACCAAAGGGAGAAGGACACCGTAAAAGAGGTGTTGACCGCTCCACTTCGGGGAGGGGGGGGGGTCTCATTGGCCTGAGCCCTCGGGTGTCAGGACTTCTTCCCCGCAGCTTTCATAAAAGTAATAATAACGGTCCTCAGACCCGTTTTACACTTCGAAGGCTGCGGTTGAGCACGCTTCCTGTGTCCCCATCATTTAGGTGGGGGAGCACGAAAAGCCACGCTCTACTTAGATGTTTGGGGCTGCTCCCGCTCAGCAGCCCGGAGATAGGAGTACGGCGGGGGAAGAGTTTATGGAATGCAGCTTTTTCTTGTTTAGCTGATTCCTGAAATCTCTCGACAACCGATATAACTGCATCGCCGAAGAAGTCAGAGGAAAATATGAGCATCCATAAGAAAGTTTTTATTTTTTCTCTTGATGTTACTCAGATTAACCATACATGTCTATCAGTGGCCACCAGGAGCTGCCATAGCCCTGAGAGACAAATCTGTGGCCCGACGCAGTTCGCAAACGCGATTTCAGCATCTCTCCGTAACTGTTTTTTTTTTTTTTTTTTACTTTATTTAATATAGAGGAATAGTTTGTTATGTTTCTGTTCTATAGACTCTATAAGAAACCGTTTTCTCCCATGATCTCCACACCTCGGTGTGGAGATCAGGAAAATAAATCCCCGGCGTTGAGGTTATGCGCTAGAGGAGGCAAGAAGCGTTTGTCAAGTCTGCTTTTTGAACGAACGTCCTCCCTCTCTGCTGGCCAATCGATACTTAAATCTCTCAACCGCTCTTGTCACAACCTCAACTCCTCATAAGCATGTGACTGAAGTGGCGAGTGCTCCGTATACTTTGCATTGGCCCTTACAACATCTAATTCCTCAGAATCAGATAGTTGTAGTGCCTCGATCGGGGTGGAAGAAACCGCAGCGCGTGCTTCCCAACCCTGAGACGAGGCACTGAATCTGTCAGGTGAAGGCAGAGAAAAGGCAGTGCCCGCTACCTACGGGAGTCTACCTCCGCTGACAGATCCCTTTGCGAACCCCAGGACTGCAGCCTTCGCTGTGCCTCTGCAACAGCGGGACCAGAGCCCTGGGGAACGTGAGCTCGAGAGTCCTCGTGAAAGAACGGCAGGCGGGACCGGAGCATCCGCAGGGGAAGCAGCTCTCGAGCGCTGACCGTGCATGCTCTTCTCCCAAACAGGCAACACAAAGAATGTGTGTATCCCCACCCGTTAGATAACGCGGGCAGGGAAGAACGCACATTCTAAAAGCTTGTCGTTGCTTGCTCGCCATATCTGTTCTCTTTGTAAAGTAATGACAGACAACATCAAATAGGACAGACAATTTCACACAGAGCACTTGTGAAGACACAAAAAGCTAGTGACAGCTTCGTTTGGGCAGGCTTTGTATCTTCCTGTTCGTGACGTCATCCGCTCTGACTTCCCAATTACACCTTGGATTGATTTCACATGTGCTTCAAGACTTATTACGCAAAGCGTTCCCCTAAAGCGTCAAATCGACGCAACGGAGTTCCCTTGAAAGGGAACAAAACACGGAGACATTCAGAACAGAACTCTTTTTTTTGGGTGAATAAAACCCTTTAATAGAGGATGCAGCCTCTATTAGAGTGGTTCAGTTAATGAAGTGGTGGTTCAGAGTGGTTCAGTTAATGAAATAAACAGCCAACAACAGTCTCCAATTAATAATAATGATGATACAAATATTTCCTGGTGTTCTCACAGACACACGTTGTTAAAGCACACAAACCCTCCTAACCAGGATCTTCTCAGGCAAAACAAGTATTTTACTTTTATAAACCCCCAGTGAGCAAAGCCAAAGGCGAACGTGAAGATCTTACTAAGATGTTTAAATAGATGAGGAGGTCCAAGGAAACCCTGGAAGTTACAAGCACTCAGCTGGGGAAACCATTCCTCTTGATGGTACATATTTAAACACATACAAATAATACAAATGCGTTACACATTAATGATGATGCTTATGATTAATTTAGTAGAATCTTAATATTCTATATATATATAATAATATTCTAATTAGTAGTGAACCTCAGGATGGGCAGGACTGGTGAAAAGAACAACAAAAGATGTATATAAAAAGTGTATATTGTAAACATAAAGAAATGTATTAAAATAAAATAAGCTTGAAAATTAAATATATGTATATATATATATTTACATTTTCAAGCTTCATTTCAATGAATGAAATCTCTCTTTCTATTAAAATAATTTTAGTTGTCAATAACACTGCTAGGTGGTTGTCAAAGGCATCTACTTTCAAGTTTCTCTGATATTCTGGTCTGTACTGTATATATGAGTGCCTCCCTCTATGCAAGTCTAGGCTTTTCTGTGCTGTTTTATTGTCCACTAGACAAAATCATTTGGAAAAGAAATACCATCTCTTCTCAACAAGCAATCTGAGGAATTATTCATATTCATTGCTGGATGATTTATGCCTCGAGGGATTTGTTCAATTCCCTTACCTTAAGTATGAGCAATAGTAATATTAACATGCATTTACTCATCTCACTTGCACAAAAACTGATTCAGTATTCCTCATAATGCATAAAAACATTGAATATTGTAATGCATTAAAGTAACTTTCCCCAAAACTCTTAACAATGTGTTAACAGGCAATATTATTTCAAATGTAAGTTCCTCAATATCAACTGAATATCAATATTCATCCTCCGGTTCATTCCTTTAAGCTCTGTAAACTGATTTATTTATTTATTTATGTTTGTGCTACTCAATGTCCTGACACACATTTGTGGTAAATTAAAATATACCAGTGTATTTTATTTTTAAAAAACTTTTATGTCTTGTACTTGCATGGCACACAGCCTAGGGGACGCAATGTCTCATTCCCCACTCGGGGAACCATGGTTACATACGTAACCTGAGACGTTCCCCTTCATAAGAACTTCAAACTGCATCCCCTAGGGGTCGCTATGGGGAAAAATATACCCACGCCGCCATGAGGGGAGCGCAAGCCAATTTCATACAAAAGGCGAGCACTAAGCCAACTCTACCAGGCTAAGGGAGTTGTCCCTGGGACGGTTGATGGCTGTCAGTGACCTTATCCCCTTCGGCCGAAGACCCGAGCTGCATACCCTAACATTTTACCTGTTAGGTGCCGGGACAACCGGACCCAGGGTAGAGCTCAAAGGCTTGGAATCAGAAAAAGATTCCTTTAAGGGGATATGGCCAAGCGCCTAGTGGTAGTAACTAGGTCCTGGCCGGTCACCCAGACGCCCAGAAGGGAGCGACATGCTCATAGTTGACCCTCTATGGTGAGGGGAGCAGTGCTAGCTCGACCAACAAGGAGCTCTGGAGAGTGGAGAACTCATTCCTCAGAATGAGAGGGAACTCAGACGCTCAGAAGGGAGCAGCATGCTCATAGGTGACCCTCTAAGGTGAGGGGAGCAATGCTAGCTCGACCAACAAGGAGCTCTGGAGAGTGGATAACTCATTCCTCAGAATGAGAGGGAACTCAGACACTCAGAAGGGAGCAGCATGCTCATAGGTGACCCTCTAAGGTGAGGGGAGCAATGCTAGCTCTACCAACAACACTCAGAAGGGAGTGGCATGCTCATAGATGACCCTCTATGGTGAGGGGAGCAATGCTAGCTCAACTAACAAGGAGAGTGACTAACAAGGAGAGTGACTCCGTCACCTAGACAGCCATCGGGAAAAGACCACTGGAACCAGTGGAGCCCTTACACTGACTTTGCTGCAGTTGAAACAAACTACTGGTCCGTTTGGCCAGAGGGGAACTGGCCCCCCGACTGAGCCTGGTTTCTCCCAAGGTTTTTTTCTCCGTTCTGTCACCGAGGAGTTTTGGTTCCTTGCCGTTTTCGCCTCTGGCTTGCTTAGTTGGGGACACTTCATTTCCAGCGATATCACAGACTTGATTGCACAGATACTATATAAAACATGAACTGAGTGGACAATGACATCACTGAATTCAATAATGAAATGCCTTTAACTCAAAAGTTTTGATATTGTGCCAGTTGCTTTGACACAATTTGTATGTTAAAAGCGCTATATAAATAAAGGTGACTTGACTTGACTTGACACTTGCCGCTGAATTGGATGATGTCAGAAAGATCGCATCATCACAATCCAGCAGCTCGCCCTCGTTCTCGGCTGATGCACGTCAAAGGAAAGCTCCCTCTCTAACTCATCGGCCAGATCCAACTGCAAACCCCACGATTTCATTCTCCTCCGTGCCTCGCAGCGGTGGGTCCCGAATCGTCATAGGTGACCCTGTAAGGTGAGGGGAGCAATGCTAGCTCGACCAACAAGGAGCTCTGGAGAGTGGATAACTCATTCATCAGAATGAGAGGGAACTCAGACGCTCAGAAGGGAGCAGCATGCTCATAGGTGACCCTCTAAGGTGAGGGGAGCAATGCTAGCTCTACCAAAACACATAGAAGGAGTGGATGATCATAGATGAAAATATATGGTGAGGGAGCAATGCTAGCTCAACTAACAAGGAGAGTGACTTTCACAGAGCTCTGGGGAGCGGATAACTCATTCCTCAGAATGAGAGGGAACTCAGACGCTCAGAAGGGAGCGGCATGCTCATAGGTGACCCTCTATAGTGAGGGGAGCAGTGCTAGCTCGAGCAACAAGGAGCTCTGGAGAGTGGAGAACGCATTCCTCAGAATGAGAGGGAACTCACACGCTCAGAAGGGAGCGGTGCTCAGAGGTGACCCTCTATGGTGAGGGGAGCAGTGCTAGCTCAAACCAACAAGAAGAGCGACCTGTCACAGAGCTCTGGGGAGCGGAGATCTCATTCCTTAGAATGAGAGGGAACTCAGCAGACCACAAGGGAGTGGCATGCTCATAGGTGACCCTCTATAGTGAGGGGAGCAGTGCTAGCTCGAGCAATAAGGAGCTCTGGAGAGCGGATAACTCATTCCTCAGACACTCAGAAGGGAGCAGCATGCTCATAGGTGACCCTCTACGGTGAGGGGAGCAATGTTAGCTCTACCAACAATGCTCAGAAGGGAGCGGCATGCTCATAGGTGACCCACTAAGGTGAGGAGCCCAATGCCAGCTCTACCAACAAGAAGAGCAACCTATCACGGAGCTCTGGGGAGCGGACAACTCATTCCTCAGAATGAGAGGGAACTCAGACGCTCAGAAGGGAGCGGCATGCTCATAGGTGACCCTCTAAGGTGAGGGGGGCAATGCTAGCTCTACCAACAAGGAGAGCAAGTCTTGCTAGTGCTCGCCATGATAATAGATAGAAAACTGTACTCTTACCAGAATGCACGCTTCAAACAATGCAGTCAGTGAAGACGAACGAAGTGGATGATGTATTTGATTATCATCAATGATATTGAGGTTTGCTGGTATGGGTCAGTTTAAGGGTGGGTTAAGTTGTAAGGGATAGCCAACAATGAAATTATAATTGTAAGTAAATCAATTAATTACAGATGCAATAACATTTAAGTATTTTTTTTAAATATTTATAAAATGTAAAAACATATATGTACACAATAAATGCATTGTACCAAATTATTAATTTAAATGTAAGTGCATAGTAGTTAAGGCAACCTAATATAAAATGTGACTCTTTATCTTAAGGTATCCTTATTAATTATACATTTAAGTACTGAGTAATATGAATTAACTATATGTAGGCTACTTACTATATGGTTGGAATTAAGATTAGGACTACTTGCATTATGCATAATTTATTTTTATTACAATAGTAAGTACACTAACGTGTAACGTGTAACAATGACAACCTGAAAATAAAGTGTTACCTATAACAACTTTAAATGTATTATTGAATTAAAATGATTTTTTTTATATTGAGTTAAATTTTAATCAAGTACTGTACATGTGCTTAGTATGTAAGTCAACACATTAGTCTATGTCCAAAGCACAACAAGAAGTTTACATGTAGAATATAATAATTTAAAGTGCATTTTAAAGTAAAGATTTGTGTCATTTTTCCATGTCCCAACTTCTAACGTGTAAAATAAGATTAATGAATAATATTGCGGTATTTCTTCATGTTTCCGTTAGTAAATAAACATATTTTTAAGTAAGTTTATCTTTGTCTTCAGTGGATTCCTGTGATGCCTTGTTTGGTTAACATTACACAGTTGAATCACTTGAATGAAAGATACAATTCTGAATTTAATTTGGTACAAACTCCATCCCATAATGCACAGTAATAAAAGCTGATTTCTGATCTTATCAGAATTCAATGCTGTGTTTAGCGAACATGAGGGAGAGGTTTAAAGTTCAGAAATGAGGTCTGTTGTTGTCATGCAGGGTTTTATCAGTCCAATTACTGTACATCTCCATTCTTTCATCCTGCAGCATCAAACATTTATTTTCGGTAAATAAACGGAAAGCAAATATAAGATTGACATTTACTGGCATATTACTGATGTTAGTTGTCATAATGGGCACCTCCCAAATCCCAGAAGAGCCTGGAGAGGAAATAACTGCCACTCTCATATTCCCATTCTTGCAGAAATTAGGTCAGAAACTGTCAGGATTTACTGTGACCAACACCAGCACATTTTAAATGATTGTTTTAATAATTTTGTAAGGCTTTAAAGAAGTAGAGATGACACCACAGTATATTTTAGTTTACTACAAATGCTTATCAGTACATTTAGCAGGTACACTTATAGAGATGTACTTGAGTCTCACTTAAGAGGGTCAAACACACTCTAAAGTTCACATAATTGCATTTAATGCAAATACAAATTTTAATATTTTTTTATTTAATAACAATTTGCATACAATTAATTAAATGATGAATGATTCATGAGTGAATTCCTGAAAAAATCAGTAGTTTTGGAACAAATCAGTGGATGAATGATTCAGTGACTCACACTTGCTTCCATCTAATCACTTAATGAGGAAAAACCTGTTCTCACAGGAAAAACATAACTATTTTACAATGAGAATCATACGAAAAGGTATTTTTTTTTTAAGTAAGCATGAAGGTCCACCCTTAACCCCAGCCCTAAACATAAGCATCACTGGGGCATAAGCGGTCATCTGAAACCGTACAAATCAAACTCACCAATTCAGCAGAACAAAAAATAGTTGCAAACTGCCATGAGAATGTTTTAGAAAGAGCCACCGAACAATTACCACTAATGTACAGACTGACAGTCTGTCTGGAAGAAACAAACAAGAAGAGTACCACAATTTTAAGACAACAAACGAACACGATTTTAAGAATTCATTAAAGTTCTTTCATAGAAAGAAGTGTTTTTAAATCCAAATAACTGTCAACAGCACAGACGCTGCATGAGTGTTAAGTATTTCTCAGAGCACTCGTTCCTGTTTTTGTGTTGAGACTGCAATTAACAAGTTGCTAGTTTTCTGATGATGGGCAAAAAATAGCCTGCATGCCCACGGCCTTGACATGAGTGCTGACAGAGCGAGTTTTGTTGTTTGGATGTTAGCACGATTCCTCAGGGAAAGATCTGTGATACGGCGCATCTCCCTCTGAGGAGGAGGAGGAAGAAGAAAACCAGCTCTGCTTTCTCTTTGATTTCTAATCTAATTTTAGCTGCTAAATACTCCGGCACACATCGAGGAGAAGATGACCTTTTATGCTGGCATATCAAATGGCTGTTCCTCATTATGATACCCAGAGCTGGTTTCACCTTTCTTTGCCTCGCGGGAAGTCCATCTGACTGCAGCCTCTGTCTTTGTTTTGTGAGAAGTAACTCTAATGTCCTGAGGCAAACTCAGCTATTACTGCATTCATTAGCTCTGGACTCGTGGACTACCTTCATTCTCAAAGTCATTTGTATTGTGAAGTGTTTTTGTTTGTGTCTGTAGTGCAACACAAGGAGTGTCTCGTTTATTAGGGTAATTTGCCAGACACTTGTATGGAGGAATAATTTACAGAGTCTGTTTGTTTCCTGGGAATTGAACTCATGACCTTGACTATGCTGTTAAACTACAGCAAGGTAAATCAGAGAAACAAATTATGCACTCCAATATAAATTAATATCATATTATGTTTACCAAGGGAGGTGTTTTGGATGATGGAATGGATATTAGAGGGCTGGATGGGAGGATGGGTGGATGATGGAATAGATGATGCATGGATGAATGGTGTACAGTATATATTTATGTTTTTAATGGACCTTCACTTTAGCAGCATATTATCTTTTTTCCTCATAGGTCCACTTATAATGTAAGTCAAGGTTTCTTACACTAAATAATTAATTTAGTTTCACACGTCTCTCTGGATTGTAGAATTAAACAGACTATTTTTCTGCTGTACATTTAAAGTTGGCATGAAATGGAAGTTGCAACCAGCTTCAGTTTGGTGAAGTATTTCTATTTTTCTGAAATGGCTCAAAATGCATTAAAGCGATAGTTCAGACAAAAAAAAAATTCTGTCATAATTTGCCCACCCTCAAGTTGTTCCAAACCTGAGTTTCTTTCATCTGTTGAACACAAAATAATATTTTAAGAAGAATGTTGGTAAGAAAATAGTCATAGTGTGGGGAAAGGATGGCCATTGCTCCAGTCTGAACATTTAAATGCTATATTTAATATTTAGAAAAAAAATACTAAAACTAAAATAAATAAATAACACAAAATACAAGATAGACAAACAAAATATTCTAAGTGGATTAAAATAGATTAAATTCTTAAATGAGCTTATTATATTCGTATATTATAGGAATTATGCAATAGAAATTTAAAATGTTATTTGTCACTCACAACATGCAGTTAAGTGCTTTAGTCTCTGAACATAAACAAAATAAAATATCTGAAAATATACACAAGTCTTAACAGAAATGAATATAAATTAGCAAATCAGAAATATAATTTAGTTTTAATTTAAAAGTCTAACAAGCTATTTTTGCCAGATATTTGTTAGACAAGTCTCTTTTATGTATGCATGTAATATTTTGCATGTAATAGTATAAACTTTATATGAAAAGGGCATACCTTTAAAGAGTCACCAAAAAAATTTCTAGTGCAGAAATTATTTATTATTATTATTATTATAGAATTAGAGTCAATCCAAAAAACAATTCCAAAACGAGTTGATAACTGAGCACAAAGGGAACAATTTAATGAAAAACTGTCATTAAACTTTGCAAGTTTCTAATTTCTTGGTTAAAAATTATTATTCATTTTAAAAGAAACAACAACTTTGTTGGGAAGACAATTCTTTTCTCAAAGAAGCCAACTTCTTTTTTTTATTCCGTCACTGAATGTATTATTCTGAAAGAGTACACAGGTAGGCAAAAATATCTGAGAATCTCAATGAGCCAAATCTTGTTTCCATAAAAATGACCTTGAAAAGTGATGTTTCATATTCATCATAGCCTTCAAATAAAAGACACGGTACTTTTTAAATGGAGCAGAAACTTAAAGTCACAAATTCAGTTACTAAAGTTTGCCACATCACAATAAATCAAACTTTGGGTTTGTACAGTATGAATAAGAAAAGCGTCTGAATTGTTTTAGCAGGATAAACATCAGCAGCTGCCCCAGATCAGTCACGTATGAACGTTATGAGAAAAAACACCACCCTCCCTCAGTCATCTTATCATAATTCATGACAGCTTTCCCGAATATTTGCTTTGTTGCAATTACTTCTGCGTAGCAGCTTCTGGAAAGTGATAGTGTGTAATTCAGATGTGATTAATTGCTGCTGTCTTTCCAGACGTGTTAGTGCATTATATTTACATGGATTGACACCCATAAATGAGTTTTATAAGAAACATTCTCCAGGTTAATCTGATACTGATACTCTAGTGGTGAACGAATATCATCTCATTTGCATGTTCAGTTTGATGATATGTTCCCTCTGAAAGGCAAGCAGTGCCAGCTATGTAAACCCTTGAACGCCTGAATCAGGGTCTTTAGTCACTACACTCCCCCTCATTTATTTATTGAATGTAGACCTCCACCTTCTAAGTATTCCACAATATATTCATTATCAACAATATAACAAAGAGAGACCATTTTTTTGTAAAAGAATGCCTATGAATGACCTTTTTCTGTCACTAAATAAAAAATAAAAAGGTAATTGTGACTTAAAATTTAATTTCTAAGAATTAATTTCCTCGGAATTGTCAGGGCTCTGCCAGCCTTGTCTGTGTTGTCTTTGTTTAATGTTTCGTTGGTTGTCTTGTGTCTTAACACATTGCTTTGTCTTTGTTTGTGTCTACCATGTGTTCCTGTGATCACACCTCCTTGTTTCCCTTGGTCACGCCCCCTTGTTTAGCCCTTTCTGACTTTATATCACTCGCAATTGCCGACATTATATAATGGCAATTTCCTCTTTATAACTTCGCAATTGCGACATTATTATATAACCAATTGCTCTGACTTTCATAACTTGCAATTGCAAACTTGTATATGCCTCTGACTTTATAACTCTGCAATTACAACATTATATAACGCAATTCTGACTTTAATAACTCGCAATTGCGACGCATTCTGACTTCATAACTCGCAATTTCAACATTATATAACGCAATTCTGACTTTATAACTCGCAATTGCGACATTATATAACGCAATTCTGACTTTATAACTTGCAATTGCAACATTATATAAACGCAATGCTGACTTCATAACCTCTACCAATTGCACATATAACGCAATTCTGACTTTATAACTCGCAATTGCGACATTATCTAACGCAATTATACTTTAACTTGCAATTGCAACATTATATAATGCAATTCTGACTTTATAACTCGCAATTGCGACATTATATAACACAATTCTGACTTTATAACTCGCAATTGCGACATTATATAATGCAATTCTGACTTCATAACTCGCAATTCCAACATTATATAACGCAATTCTGACTTTATAACTCGCAATTGCGACATTATATAACATTACTTTATAACTTGCAATTGCAACATTAATAACGCAATCTGACTTAACTCGCAATAACATTATATAACGCATTCTGATTATAACTCGCAATATGCGACTTATATAACGCAATTCACTTTATAACTCGGCAATTGACTTTAATGCAATTCTGACTCAAACTGCAATTGCAACATTATATAACGCAATTCACTTTATAACTCAATTGTGACATTACATAAACAAACTGACTTCATAACTCGCAATTGCGACATTATATAACGCAACGCTTTATAACTTCTGCAACATTACATAACAATTCTGACTTTATAACTCGCAATTGCAACATTATATAACGCAATTCTGACTTTATAACTTGCAATTACAACATTATATAACGCAATTCTGACTTCATAACTCGCAATTACAACATTATATAACGCAATTCTGACTTTATAACTCGCAATTGCGACATTATATAACGCAATTCTGACTTTATAACTCGCAATTGCAACATTATATAATGCAATTCTGACTTTATAACTCGCAATTGCAACATTATATAATGCAATTCTGACTTTATAACTCGCAATTGCAACATTATATAACGCAATTCTGACTTTATAACTTGCAATTGCAACATTATATAACGCAATTCTGACTTTATAACTTGCAATTGCAACATTATATAACGCAATTCTGACTTTATAACTTGCAATTGCAACATTATATAACGCAATTCTGACTTCATAACTCGCAATAGTGACATTATATAATGCAATTCTGACTTCATAACTCGCAATTGCAACATTATATAACGCAATTCTGACTTTATAACTCGCAATTGCAACATTATATAACGCAATTCTGACTTTATAACTTGCAATTGCAACATTATATAACGCAATTCTGACTTCATAACTCGCAATTGCAACATTATATAATGCAATTCTGACTTTATAACTTGCAATTGCAATCTTATATCGCAACGCATTATATAATGCAATTCTGACTTTATAACTTGCAATTGCAACTTGCAATTGACATTATATAATGCAATTCTGACATTATATAACTTTATAACTCAATTGCAACATTAATTGCAATTCGACTTCATAACTCGCATTGCGACATATAAATGCAATTCTGACTTTATAACTTGCAATTGCAACATTATATAATGCAATTCTGACTTCATAACTCGCAATTGCGACATTATATAACGCAATTCTGACTTTATAACTTGCAATTGCAACATTATATAACGCAATTCTGACTTCATAACTCGCAATTGCGACATTATATAACGCAATTCTGACTTTATAACTTGCAATTACAACATTATATAATGCAATTCTGACTTCATAACTGGTAATTGCGACTTTGTAAATGCTTATTGCAACTTTATATCATGCAATTCTGACTTTACACCTCGCAATTTTGACTTTAAATCATGCTATTCTGATTTTATAACTCACAATTGTGACTATGTCACACAATTCTGACTTTATAACTCACAATTGTGAGTTTATATATCGTAATTTTGAGAAAAGTCAGAAACAGGCTTCTATAAACGTCTGTTTTCTAGTACATTTTTTGGTAAAAAGTTGAGGAATGTAATAGTGCATACATATTTTTTTTCTTTCTGTGGAATAATGTTAAATATCTGACATCTTAAGTGTAAATCACCTTCATTTCTCAAGTTCATCTGATGGATGAAGCTGTCAGCAAGCAATTGATGCTACTGTTTTCCTGCGTCACTAACCTAAAATAATATGTCTAGTTTTTAATACACAAAATGCGTTTTGCTTTCTGTGTTTGGTTTTATTGCCTGTAAAATTTTATCAATGTTATTTTATAAAAAAAATTATCACAAAAAAAACAAATCAGAGAAAGCTGATAAAATTTGTGACTTTGTAGAAATTACTTTTTTTCATTTCATCCCAAATAAGAGCATTTATTCGTTGTGACTATAACAGGAATATTGTGAGATCTGCAAAATATTGAAAAATCTGTTCTATTGCTGCTTTCAATAAGGGGAAAGGAGAGCTTTTCATTTAATTTTAATGATGTTCTGAACAGTGAACGCCACATCAACATGTATCACAAAAATAAAATGGCAGGCAGGTGCTTAAAGGCATTCTTCAAAAAATGGCAAGTTATTTAAAATGATTCACAGCAAACTCCCACACGCACAATTACTCTCTTCCGCACACACATATGAATGCACACATGCTCAACGGGAAGGCTAAATGAGTTATATAGTTAACATACACTTTTTCTTTAAGCACACTTGTAGACTATGAAAGAATGTTAAACACACAGGTAGTGGAGACGTCACTTTGGACTGGACAGAGATTGACAGTGTTTTATAACTTATCCTGGTCATATTTCACCACCACATCCATAAAGAAATTAGAAATCACTTTTTGGTTAAAGAAAATTAAGCCTATTTTGGACTAAATCTTGACAATAAAGCACATTTTCCCCAAAACTGGCATTTCTGTAATGTGAATTTTTATTGTAAAACACTGATTCAGATTCAAGGTAGGGTGGTTTAAATTATGGTCATTTTATTAAAACAGCATTTTGTTAATGTAGCAAAAATGTACTGTATAGAAATGTATCATATCAATCCATTTATCAATCATGTAATAATGAAAATGTTTAAAATTTAGAGTAAAACAACCAACATAAAGGCAATGAGAGTACTTTTTTCTTTGCATTATGGCAATAAGAAAGAGATGTGAATCCTTTTTTTATTGCTGTAAATGAGAGTAATAATTTTGTGTTACGGTAATGAGAATCAGGTTTTTGTCTTGCAATTATGGTAATGAGAATATTTTTTTCTTACATTAATGTGAATGTTTTTTTGTGTGCCATTGCGGTAATGAGAGTAAGTTTTTTGTTATGTTAATGATAATTATATATTTTTTTTCACATTATGTAATGATAATACGATTTTATTTCTTATATTAAGGTGAATAGTTGTTTTTTTGTGTGTATTGCGGTAATATGAGTAAGATTTGTTTTTTGTTATGTAATGAGAATACAAGTTTTTTTCTTGCATTATTATGGTAATGAGAATAATATTTTTTTACATTAATGTGAATGTTTTTTGTTTCATTGTTTTGTATTGCAGTAATGAGAGCAATATTTTCGAGAATGAGATGATATTTCTTGCATTATAGTAATGTTAGTATTATTCTTTCCTGCATTATGGTAATGAGAATATTTTTTTCTGATATTATCGTAGTTCTGCACACACGAGGAGAAAGGAACACGCAGAGAATTATATCAAATTTTTTCTGATATTATCGTAAAGAGAATCAAGGCATATTTTTTTCTGATATTATCGAAAGAGAATTAGATTTTTTTTCTCACAGATATTATAACCGTAACAAAGTCCTGAGAATCAAACTCAACGGCAGAACTAATTTTTTTTGATACACATTAGCATAGTAAAGAGAATTCAAACAGATTTTTTCTGAACATATTATCGTAAAGAGAATTAGATTTTTTTCTGAACAAACCAATATGGACACAGGAGCAGGATACAGATGACGACACATAACCGAACCCTGACAGTAATGAGAATTAGATTTTTTTCTGATATTATCGTAATGAGAATTAGATTTTTTTCTGATATTATCGTAATGAGAATTAGATTTTTTTCTGATATTATCGTAATGAGAATTAGATTTTTTTCTGATATTATCGTAATGAGAATTAGATTTTTTCTGATATTATCGTAATGAGAATTAGATTTTTTTCTGATATTATCATGAGAATGATTTGTTGGATAAATTAGATAATTATATTTTTTTCTGATATTATCGTAATGAGAATTCAATTTATTTCTAATAAGGAGAATTAGATTTTTTTATTTTTTTCTGAGAATTTGATTTTTTTTTATTATCATAATGAGAATTAGATTTTTTTTATATATTATCGTAATGAGAATTAGATTTTTTTCTGATATTATCGTAATGAGAATTATATTTTTTTCTGATATTATCGTAATGAGAATTATATTTTTTTCTGATATTATCATAATGAGAATTAGATTTTTTTTTTTTTTCTGAGAATTGTTTTTTTTTTTTGATATTAGGTAATGAGAATTATTATTTTTGAGGATATTATCGTTAATGAGGAAATGATTTTTTTCTGATATTTTAAATTGTGAGATAGAATTTTTTTTTTTTTCGTGATGGAATTTGTTTTTTTTGATATGATATGAGAATAGAATTTTTTTTCATATTATAATGACTGTTTTTTTGTTATCAATTGAAGAAGATTTTTGTTTCGATCTGTTTCTTTTTTCAGTGTAATGATCTGTTTTTATGAGAGATATTCTTTCTTTTTTAGTAGGGTTGTAGTAGAATTTATTGTTATTAGATGTAATGAGAAATTATTTTTTATTATTTTATCGTATGGAGAATTTTTTTCTGATATTATCGCTCTGATTATTTCTTTATCTGTATGGGCTCGATAACATTTATTGCCCCTGCTTATGGGATTAGAATTAGATTATTTTTTTTATTTACGTAATGAGTAAAATAGATTTTTTTGCAAATTTTGAAAAGATATGGCACCTTAAGAGGCCCCTGTGGCCCTTTGCAGTTTGGTTTTTTGAGTGTTCTTGAAATGTATGAGTCTTAGTTTGTCTTTTTTTTTAAACGATAATTCATAAATTTGTACAATCTTATGCTCCCGCTGTGGAAATATAAGCACAATACAGAAGAAAACAAGAGCAGCACTGAAAAGGGGCGGACGTACATAAGGTCTATAGAATGCTGTTCTCACTGCTGCAATCTCCCATACAAATAATTATTTCATAAATATAATTTTCTTTCAGTGTAGGCCACTGGGCTTCAGCCCCTAGAAGCCTGTGCATAATGTGCCCCTGATTATGATAATACGATTTTTCTTAAAGTTAAAATTATGGCAATTTGGGGAATTAATGTGCTTAATTGTGAAGAAAATTGTTTCAGTGCAAAATCTTAATGTTTTTGGAAATAGGATTTCTAGATGCAAAATATGATTTTCCTAAATTCTTTTAATTTTAGTGAGAAATATGACCTGAATATGTTACTGACAGTTTCCATGAGATTCACAAAAATGCTAGAGACTATTTAGGATCAGATTGCAGTGCAGGTTTCAGCTTCAGGAAACATAGATAATGTAATTAGTGCTGAGATTGGAACGGGGCTCATTAAAACCCATCAACCTCTGAAGTGTTTCTACGGATCCTCATTCACTCAAGCAGCCTAATAAGTAAACTGCTCAAACCTCTTGTAATTTACAACACCTCTACAGTAAGTACATCCTCACTGCGTCACACATATCCACTGAAATATAAAAAAATTAAATGAGGCAGGACACAATGTAACTGTATTAAGTTTGAGGTCAACAAGGAATGCATGCTTATTACTTATTTGACAATGTATATAAATATATTTATGTTGATTTTATTTATCCCCCTTCTCTAGTCTTCCTGGCATGTCTATTTTTATGATTGACTGGTTGGTAGAGAAGCATAATGTTTGAAGCCTAATGTGTCCCATCACACGAAATACCCATATGCAACATTGTCCCCAACATAAACACCCACAAACATTAATATTGGTTTAAGCAGGCAATACAATAACTACCAAATCCTCTACAGCCCCACTGGACACATTTATGCAGTGTGTTAATTTTGCACTGTTTGTATTTGACACTAAACACTATTCATTCTTGGCATTCAATGTTTCAAACAACCAATTTTCATATCATTGCTCTTCCTCATTTGACCTTCTTTGACACAGGCGTACTCACTCTCACAATAAATATTCATACAAGCATAAATATTACATGGCAGTCAAGTCTCCGGCACATCCAAGCAAGGTTTGAAGTGTTTCAGAGCACAACCAAACACAATGGCTCTTTGTTCTGTGGCTCTTCACACTGCACTACCATTTATTTGCACCACGTCTAGGCATCAGTCAAGCGTTACATCATTAATTATTCTAAATGTAACATTTGACTATCTCATTCACATTATCAAATATATTAGCAATGCTTTTGTTTTTTTTGCCCATATTGGTGATAACTTAAGCTTATATGTAACATACAACTGTGCCAACATGGACAAATTTGACCGTATCTAATAAAGCGGCGGTTTTTAGTTTCTTATATTTACTGTAAATCTGTAAACCACATTTATTACATGATATTTACAGCATATTAAAGGAATACTTCACTCAAATCTGTCAATTACTCATCGTCATGTCATTCCACATCTATATTCAGTGAATAATGATTTAGATTTCAGTCTGTTCCTCACATAAAACTAATGAATGACTCGCATTAACTACTTTTATGATGATTTATGGTACATTTATGTTGCTTTTAGTCCATTTCAGAGCTTGAAAGCCTTTAATGTTTTCACTGAATGGAAAAAAAACAGCGTGCACATTTTTCATCTCTTGTATTCTAGAGTATCACACGGTTTGGAATGACATGTTGATTAAATGATGACAAAAATAACGAAGTACATTTTTTGTGATTCCTGTTTTCAATCATGTGAGCGTACGAGAGCTCGACTGTTCTTGGGATGCTCATAGTAGCATTTGAGACATTACTTAATTCTTATAACGTTAAATGAAGGAGTATTTATCATAATGGCGAAAAACCATTATGAAGCATTTATGATGTTGATGATAACAACACAGACTTGATATGTTCCCTATATATGAGCTACGGAGTACAAACACACTCACACTTTTGACCTCTGTCAAACACAAAGCTATGGAATCAGTGCATATACAGTAGAAATAAGGGCGATTTGGAAAACTGTACACTTTGTGTTCATGAATGTTCATGTTGGCAGAGGCATTGAATTTCTACAGATGATGTGTATTGACCGATGTCGTACACTCACACACATACAGCGCGCACAAACATGTAAACACTTTCCTGTAAACACGTTCATGAGAACGTTTGGCTACCAAAGATGAGTCTCCCGGATCTCTGAGATAATGTTACTGGCTTTCTTGAGCGCCTAAAGGAGAAAGCAGAAAGAGCAGCATTAGTAACACAAAGCAAACTGCACAAATAACCTGTTGGTTTTGGATCATTAAGTACCTAGTAACTAGTAGTGTTTAGGGAATATAGAAACTAAACTTATGAAGCTACTAACTTTACTAAGTTATTTTGTTTTTTGTTAACCTGCCAACAGTTCAGAGTTTTTTTTTTATTTGTTGCTATTTGTAACTAACTATTAGCCTCAATAAACTCATAGTCTGTTGCTTATTAATAATATTAATAGTTAGTAAGGTAGTTGTTAAGTTTAGGTATGGTGTTGGATTAAGGGATCTAGAATTGGTCATGCAGAATAAGGCATTAATGTGTGCTTTATACGTGCTAATGAATAGCCAATATGCTAGTAATATGAATGCTAATAAGCAACTAGTTAATAATGAGAATTGGCCCCTAAACTAGTATTACCACTCTTTGATATACAGTTTTTCACACAAAAGTGTGTGCAAACATGTTTAGTGTGTAGTAAGACTTATTGTCTGCTAAAATAGCTTCATTATATTTTTATTAGCTTACTAACACCTTGTGTACACAATGTGTAACTACTTTAAACTACAGTCCATTAATGATGAGTAGCTTGTAGCCTGACAGTCTGCAGTTTCAAAGTAGCTCCCCAACACTGATAGTTAATATAGTTGAATGTTTGTTGAAGACACACACTGTGCACACAGAACACATTATTGTGCTCAAAAACAACTAGACGTCGCATAAGAGTACACAATGCATGGCTGTCATTAGATGAATGATGATGATGATGCAACATTAGCTATAGTGCACCAGAACACCCACCACACACCAGCTATCAAGTGCAATGCACTGGAAGAGGAGTCTCGTTTTTAAAAAGTCAGACTACTATTAACTAGACGTGGCATCTGAAACTGCCAAAGACGCCCGCCTTGATGCATATGGCTTCAGATGGGATGGATTTAAAGACAACTTTTATGAGAATAGCACAGCAGACTCTCAGTATGTGAACTGAAACACTGCTGTTAAATATATAAAACCACAAGTAGTGGTAATGCATTCAAAAGATACATATGATTTTCTATTCAGAAGCCATTAAAGGTGCCATAGAATGGAAAACTTTATTTACCTTGGCATAGTTGAATAATAAGAGTTCTGTACATAGAAATGACATCCCGTGAGCCTCAAACACCATTGTTTCCTCCTTCTTAAGTAAACCTCGTGAATAAAAAAGACCACTGAAAAATAGGTGAATCAGAACATAACACCGACTGTGACGTTATAGTCGGGATCACTAATATGTACGCCTCCAACATTTGCATATACCCGCCCATGTTCTATGCCAGCCACCAGCCGAACCTGCACAGCCGAACCATCAGAAGTTCTGCAGGTATTGTGAAGAAACAAGCGAGGACAACAGCGAAAATGGCAGATCATGGACATAAATGTAATGTTCCAGGCTGTGCGGGGGATGTGAAGTGCACGGCTGGGTTGGTGTCTGTATTCAGAAAGGCACGGAAAGCAAATAACGTGTTCTAATAAAATAACACGAGCCACTAAAGGGTCATGTTAGCTTCTTGCTAGCGGTAGCCTGCTACATTACAGTACATACGATTTCACTTACCACAGAGGACTGAGGATGATGGCGTATGATTTACAGATCCTGTGCACCACTGACAAGCATCTGATCTTCTAAAATGTGTGGTAAGTACTGCCGCTCCATAGTATAAACAGAGTACATGCGATCGCGAACCTCGAAAGTGAAAGTGAAACTAAAAAGCGTACATTCAAAAGCGGTTTCAATGCCCATCATATTAATTGCGGCTCCCTGATGCCCGCATTTTATTTACAGTATAATTACCCAATGATATAAATGTACAAAAAAGTATTGAAATATATATTTTCCTCCCTGTGTTTCCTTCCTGCTGTGTGAGCTACTGAAATGAGCCGCATTGTGAAACAGCCAATCAGAGCAGAGCTGAACATTATTATTAATGACCCTTCCAAATATGCCAATAACAGACCATTTCATTCTAGGGAGAAATCCTAGGGTTGTAAATGGACATGTAAAACCATTTCTGGAGATTTTTTGACCTTACCTAAGCCACATACCTTCTATGTACATATCAGAGAACAATTAAAAATATTGTATCAATGCATTCTATGGCACCTTTAAACTTAAAGTTAAAAGTTTTATAACTTTTAACTTTTGTATCAGATACAATATGCTTATGCAATACAATATGCTGATTAATACCTCATTAATGAGTGAATGTGCAAACATTTTATAGTTTTGAATATTACCATGTTATTACCAAATTACTAGCTTTTATACATTTTTGGTTACATTTTATTTTAAGGTGTCCTTTTTTCAGTGTAATTACACATACAGTCTTGGCCAAAAATATCGGCACCCTTGGTAAATATGATCACAGAAAATTAATCTGCATTGTTAATTCTTTTGATATTTTATTTTAAAATACAAAAATATATTCTTCATTGGATAATAAGAATTTAAAATGGGGGGGAATATTATTATGAAACAAGTGTTTTTCCTCAAATACACGTTGGACACAATTATTGGCACCCCTAGAAATTCTTATGAGTAAAATATATTCAAGAAAAATTATCCTAGCTCATCCAAAAACAAACTCCAGCATATTCAGTTATCAGACACGACTGGAACTTCAAATGGGACTGGCTTCTATGGTCAGATGAAACTAAAAAATTATATTTTCAGCAGCAAACACTCAAGATGGGTTTGGTGCACGCAGGGATAAAAAGTACCCCATGTGTTCAATTAAATATACTGCTGTATTTATGATGTTGTGGACCTGTATTTCTGCTGGAGGTTCTGGACATATTGTTTAGACACATGGCTTCATGGATTCTATCAAATACCAACAGATACAAAATCAATAAGTGACTGACTCTGTTAGAAATCTTATAATGGGCCATGTTTGGAATCTTCAACCGGACAATAATCCAAACACAAACCTCAAAAACAACACCAAGCTTCTGCTCTGGCCATTCCAGTCCTCTGACCTGAACCCTGTAGAGAATGAGTGAACTGAACTGAAGAGAAGAAGCACCGTCATGGAGCTGAATCTAAAGGGTCTGGAGTGATTCTGGATGAAGGAATGTCTCTGATCTCTCTGATCGTTTGTCATGTTCAACTAGGAGAGCAGCATAAGAGACAAGATGGGCAAAGTGGTGTTTGGCGAATAAAAGGGTGCCGTTAATTGTGACCAATGTGTATTAGAGAAAAACATTTATTTCATAATGATATTTCCCCCATTTTTTATTATTTTTATCCAGGTATAAGGTTAGATTTTTGTGATTTTTTTAAATAAAAGATCAAAAGTATTAACAATGCAGATACATTTTCACAGCCTTCTTTGATCATTATTGACCAAGGGTGCTGATATTTTTGGCCATGACTATAGTACCGAGTAATATTGATTAACTACATGTAACTTACTATATGTTTAGGATTAGGGTTTGATTTAAGGTTACTTGCAGGTAATTATGCATCATTTTTTGTTATAATAATAGTAAGTACATGTACCATGTGCAACAAGGACACCTTAAAATAAAGTGTTACCTAATTTTTATTTATTTTTTAATTAGAAAATCTTTCAAATCACAAATTATACATCAACTACAGCCAAAGTGTGATGCAAGAAAATTATAATTTATCAATATTTATGATACATTTTATTTGAATATATCATTGTATGAAATTAATAAAAGCACGGAGAAATGTTTTTTACTAAATTGCTTTCAACTCTGAAATGTATCTACATATTAATTGTCTAACAAAACAACATCAATATTAATCTAGAGAGTACTAAAACAAAATATATAGATATTACTGACAAATTTTTTCTCCTAGATGAAAAATATTAGTTTTTCATGCAGCAGTGGTTTCTCAATAGGCATGCATATTCATGTTTGCAAACAAAATTTAGTCCAAAAAGTGTTTGGGGAAATAAGGGAACAAAACGTTATGTATTTCTGAGAGAAACTCATTTAAAAAATAATAATAATTTCAGGTGATATGCAAGCCAAAATGGCAAAAAAGTAACTTTTAAAAAATGGTTATATATCTTTAAAAAAAAACTCATAAATATCTATAATAAATAAATAAATAAATAAACAAACAAATACATAAATTATGTGTATTTTGATAGTCTTGGCCTATTTGCACAGCTCGGTTCCTATTCATTTTTTTTTTATTAATTTTGTATTCATTTCTTCAAGGTCAAAACTGACCCCAAACCATTATACAGTTCAAATGTACTTCAAACACACACAGACGTACCTCCAGCATCTGTGCAACCTCTGTGCGCTGCTGAGCAGTTTCCTGAGACTCGATGAGCAGCTCCTGCAGCAGAGACTGTTTATAGAGCTGACCGACCAGCTCACTCTGCAAATGCTCCTTCACAAAATTCACCAGGAAGTGCATCACCGTCTTTGGCACACTACACAAAGCAGAAAAACAACATCAGATGTGAAGTGACTCCTGGTGATCCAGTTATTTGGCACTATGAATCTGACCTGTCCTGGATGCTCTTGCGCACGATCAGGAAGTAGCACTTGATGAGCCGCTGGATGACCTCACAGTCCCTCTTCTCTCGAGTGCTCAGCTTGCGGGATGTTGGCACGGCCTACAGAAACATTTTCAGAGGTTGTTCGTCTTTCACGGTTTTCTCTGCAGGTATTGTTGGCTTCTGTAGTTATGAGATAGTACCGTGTCCAGCAGGTTGATGGCTTTAGTGGGACTCCCAAATCCCGGCACGGGGCCTTTGTCCTCTGATGGCATCTTCTCATTCTTCCATCGTTTGCCTCCATCCTCAGCCTCCGCCTGTGAAAGAGACGATAAAACAAAAACTAATCCCGTTTGGATTTGGGAGAGAGAGAGAGAGAGAGAGAGAGAGAGAGAGAGAGAGAGAGAGAGAGACAGAGAGAGTTTCAGTACCTGCTGGCTGTTGACGGATGCAGACACTTGGGCAGCGTCTGTGAAATCAGGATGTTTGGTGTTTATATAGGCCAACTCGATTGCAACTAGATTATGAACCTGAGAAGAAGCAAACACGAGTTAACACATTTTCAGAATTAGCCAAAACTGTGCTCTGATTGTGTTATGCGCTCAGGATTTTTATATATTGTGTGTGTTTGGGGAATTCAAATTCTGCCTGATATCAGTAAGGCAGATGTTGGTATCGATATTTTTTTCATGTTACTACCAATATGCAATTAATGGCCAATATTACATAATTAATAAAAAAAAACGACTATACTATTGACAATAGACAATGGAATTTTTGTCAGTGGAAATGACAGCACCTTAAAATAGACATGGATTTTATTTAATTTGATTATAAAGGATGGTGCTGTTATAGTTAGTGTTGGATGATGGCAAAGCTAAATTAAATGTAACAATAGGGGAAATAAGCATGCACACAATTACATATCCAATACTAACGGATTATATATAAATAAAACATGTATTGTTATATTTGGTGATATCAATATGGCAATAATTATTTTAATGTTACCACTAATAAATAAATGGCCAGTATTAACATTCTGCACCATTTTATCTTAATTTGAACACACAATGTGAATTTAGGAATCACAACAATTAATATATTGTATGAAAAATGTATATTTATTTTGTTATGATTTGATGAAGATTGTAAAAATAAGGGGAATGGGCATACACAATTACATATCCAATAGTAACCATGTTACTAATAACCTCATACGGTCACACTTAATTTTAAGGTCCAGTTCTCACTATTAACTAACTGTGACTTTTACCTCAATAAACTCCTAATTACTGCTTATTAATAGTTAGTAAGGTAGCTGTTAAGTTTAGATATGGGGTAGAGATTAGGGATGTAGAATATGGTCATGTAGAATATGTGCTTTATTAAGTACTAACAAACAGTGAATATTCTAGTAATACGCATGCTAATAAGCAACTTGTGAATATTGAGAACTAGTCCCTAAACTGAAGCGTTCCCATATACTGTATATACAGATCTGTGCATCAGGATATTGACTTGCTCAACATCTTGACACTTGTGGAGTTCTATCAAGGATCTTATGACCAATATTATCAAGCATCTTATAAAATATAATATTATTGCTATTAATGATAAAAGCACAAAAAGTGCATGAAATATGAAACTGCATGAAATATGTTTGGTGCTATATTATTGTAGTGTTTTTATTATTTATTTTAAAAACAAAAAATTTCAACAATAAATTGATGACATTATTTGATAACATTATGATTGAAAAAAAGTGTCAATATAAGCACAACAATTGAGCTCAGAAACTTGAAACGCTGTTCAAATGATCAATTTTAAACTGGACTAAAAACTTGACAAGAGAGTGAAGACTTTGTCCTCTCATTTCAGCTCATAATTAATAAATGTAATTATTTATGATTAGTAAATTTTGTTCTTTTATCATTTTGATGTTTCTACTGTTTTATAAAAGATTGCATTCTGTCTAAGAAGCAGCTCTTATTCATGATTAAATGACTGTAGCAGCCTGTAGCAGCCTCCAGGCAAGTGTGACCTGCAGCTACAGGCATGTGCTCCTACCATCTCATTGGTAATGGGCAGGCGTTTCCTGAGTAAGCTGGTAACCACCTCCACAATCGAGTCATGCAGTTTGGGAAACCGCAAGAGCTCCTTCGGACACAAACACACATTCATCCAACAGGTCAGCTGTCAAGTTATTTACAGCATTTTTACACTTCCTGTGTGGAACCATAATATTCACAGAACACATTTCTGCATAAAAACTGTTCTCTGCTTTCCCTCCAGCACACACGATTCTGATGTTAAATTTATGTATATAATAAAGGAAACTGAAAAAATGTTTAATGTAAAACAAATGTACGCAGTGAAGGCAGCAGGACAGAGAAGATAAGAGCAGAATTCTAATGTAGGCTGTTCTGAGAGTGTGTGTGTGTGTGTGTGTGTGTGTGTGTGTGTGTGTGTGTGTGTGTGTGTGTCAATCTGTTGTGCCTTTAAAAGGCTTTCACTCTCCTCTTCACATTTCATTTAGCAGAAATGGGAAACAGAATTTATCAAGCTTGTTTGAAATAACGGAGTTTGATGGACTCTGCAGAAAACGTTCTAACATTCATGTCACAATGCTTCCTCCCTAGTTCATCCAAAACATTTATGAAGATGAAATGCACAAAATGCACTACTCAAAAATGGTACTGGTGTCGATGGCACAACCACATTAAAGGAATAGTTCTCCCAGAAAATAAATCTGCTGAAAATGCACTCTCCATCAGACCATCCAAGATGTAGATGAGTTTGTTTCCTCATTAGAACAGATTTGGAGAAATGTAGCATTACATCACTTGCTCACCAATGGATGCTCTGCAGTGAATGGGTGCCGTCAGAATGAGAGTCCAAACAGCTGATAAAAACATCACAGTAATCCACAAGTTATCCACATCAATCCAGTCCATCAATTAAAGTTTTGTGAAGCTTGTGAGAAACAAATCGTTTATTTACTTCAAACCATTGCTTCCAACTCAAATAAACTCTCTCGGTCCATAATAATGCTTTCTCCAGAGAAATAGTTGTTTTGACTGAATCAGGTGACAAATATGCAAAGATCAAGCACTGTTTAAGAGTGTTTAAGAGGGTTAACTGTTAAAGTGCAAACAATCCAAATTTATTCTAAACAAATATGTCCTTAGATTTTGGGCAGAAGTGACGGTTTAAAAGTAAAAAATACCTTAATGATGGATTTGTTTCTTACAAACATGCAGATTTTGACTTCACAAGACATTAAGGGTGAATCCCAATTCTCTGTCTTACCCCTTTCCCTTAGTTTTGCGCATTCACGTGAGAATAAGGGCTGTCCCAATTCTGGTTTTGATCGAGGGGTAGGGCTAAGGGGAAGGGGTAGATACCCCTTAAAACCAAGAATTTTCGCGAGCTTACTTGAAACTAAAGGGTACCCAGAACACACTGCGCAACCGGCAACAATGGTGGACAGATCATCCAGAGATTCCCATAAAAATAAGTATTTTTCGGTTTAAATAATTGATGTAAAAATTATGACTATCTTGTTTTGTGCTCTACACAGTCCTGTACATATATATTTGCAACCATGTTCTTAATTGAAACGTTGTTAAAAATCGCTATTTTTCCACGCTAACATTACATTGCTGATTTGCACAACAGTCCCGCATTTCTCTGACTAGAGAAAGAAAACGTCACTAAAATCCACGCAATCGACATACACACACTTGCAGACGGCATCTTGGAAGTTTGTGATCAACACTTGTCGCCTCTGGTGACGTAGCAGCCAGCTAGCGACGATGTATGATGACGTAACAGTAACCAAGTGGTGTATCATTTCATAGGGGGATGTTTTCACCCCTAGGGACAGGGCTTAAGACTCGAAGGAGTTTCAATGGGATTCACCCTAATTGATGGACTGAAGAGGTGTGGATTACTTGTGGATTGTGATGTTTTTATCAGCTGTTTGAACTTTCATTCTGACGGCACCCATTCACCGCAGAGGATCCATTGGTGAGCAAGTGATGTAATGCTACATTTCTGCAAATCATCTACATATTGGATGGACTGAGGGTGAATACCTTTTCAAGATTTGTTTGATTTTTTTGAGTGAACTATTGCTTTAAAATCTAACCACACGTTATAATATAAGCGTGGATGTTCTGCATCAAATATTAATAGTCAGTGAAGCACCTGTGTGCTGTAGGCAGAGCAGTGCTGGATGATTCTCTGAAGTTCCTCGTGTACGAGCTCCACACAGCGCAGGCTGGGCTCCTCCAGTCTCTTGATCTGTTTCTTCACCAGCAGCTCAAAACTGACCTCAGGAACAAACAGCGCCGGCCGAGGACCCTACATCCGTCACAACAACCAAATACAATCAACCCACATCTAGTCTGCATCTCTTATATATGATTAGAACTTGAAAGACAGAAACATATATACACTGCTAGTCAAAAGTCTCTAATTATTAAGACTTAAATCCGTGTTATTTTCAGCACTTATCTAATCAAAAATACAGTAAAAACAGGAATATTCTAAACTATTATTACAATTTAACATAGCTGCTTTCTATTTGAATGTATTTTAAACTATAATTTATTCCTGTGATGCAAAGCTGAATTTTTCAGCATCATTCCTCCAGTCTTCAGTGTCACATGATCCTTCAGAAATCATTCTAATATACTGATTTAGCTGCTCAGTTATCATCGGATTATTATTGGTATTCTATTATTGGAAATGTTTCTTATTATAAATGTTGAAAATAATCAAATTTTTGTGGAAACCATGATACATTTTTTCAGGATTTCTTGATAAATTGAAAGTACAAATAAACAGCGTTTATTTTAAATATAAATCCTTTGTAACATTATAAATGTCTTTACTATAACTTTTGATCAATTTAATGCATTCATTATTTTTATTTTGGTAGTGTATTAACAGTTTTCATAAAAAAAACAATTAAAGGTATCACCCTCATGTCATTCCAAACCAGCAAGACCTTCGTTCTTCTTCGGAACAAAAATTAAGATATTTTTGATGAAATCTGAGAGCTCTCTGACCCTCCTCCATAGACAGCAACACAACTGAACTGTTACCAGACCCAGAAACGTAGCAAGGACATCAGTAAAATAGTCCATGTGACAAAAATAACAAAATACATGCACTGTCTCAGTGGTCTGCTGTCATTATGTATTCTCATTTTCGTCAAATTACAGTTGATTCCATGTCACATGGACAATTGTACCGATGTTCTTGCTACGTTTCTGGATCTGGGAACATTTCAGTTGTGTTGCTGTCTATGGAGGTCAGAGAGCTCTCGGATTCCATCAAAAATATCTTCATTTTTGTTCTGAAGATGAACGAATGTCTTGCTGGTTTGGAACGACATGAGGGTGAGTAATTAATGACAGAATTGGGTGAATTATCCCTTTAAGCTGCAAAGCTGTTTTCAACATTAATAATAATCATCAGAAATGTTTCTTGAGCATCAAATCAGCATATTAGAATGATTTCTGAAGGATCATGTGACATGTAAGACTGGAGAAATTATGCAGAAAATTCAGTGTTGCATCACAGGAATAAATTACATTATATACAATATGTTCAAATGCAAAACAGCTTTTTAAATTGCTATAATATTTTACAATATTACAGATTTACTGTATTTTTGATCAAATAAGTGATCATAAAAGACTTCAATCTAAAACATTACAAATATATTTTGAACATACACTACAGACATTTCCATGCATTTTCAATGACTTATAAAGATTTTATTTATTTTAAAAATGTACAATTTTTGGAGGCCTGGAATTTCTTTTCTTGAATTCAACATCTATTTGCATTCATCAGGATGAGCACATGAATACTATGCATTGTACCACAACATTGTGTCTCGGAAAAACCTTTTTATAAAATAATTGTCACTAGTCATGCAGTTCAGTTTGGTGATGCAGAAACTGCACACTTTACTTTGAAGAAAATGAGAAAAGGAAGTTGAGAAGATCACAAAGGTTTTCAAAAAGTACTGTATATGCTTATCTGTACACACACACATATGCATGCATAAACATGTAAATATCATACCGTAGCGTTTCGAATAGCTGTGAGAACGTCTAGCTCACTGAGCCCTCCAAGTGGGTCAATACACTGCAGGGTCCTTCCAAACGTCTCGTGGAATATATAACAGATACGAGCTCCTCCACACCTGCAATTAACAAATTCACACACAATCCACGGAAATATCAAATCATGCAGCTCTTTTGGATTCACAGGCACGTTGGCACACAGGCCTGGAGTCGGATCCAAACGTCCAGCCAAAAAACGTCAATATGAAGCACTTCATTAATCGATAGCTGGTGTGGACTTAGCCAGATATGAGAGATGAACAGCATTTCATCCAACAGTGAACAGGGTGTAAATAAGGAGCTGGGCAGACTGGCGGATTATCTGCCGGTCAGATTCAGCCAAGCAGACAAAGTAAACATGGTGTGCTTGATATCTGTCATGAGTTTCAGTGTGAAAATGACAGACTGAGACGCTGCCGAAGTCACAGAAAAAAAAGATTTAGAAGGAAAGTAGCCTTGGTAATGACAGTATGTCAAACTCAATAGCATGGTGTAAGAAGGCAACCTTTAGTAAGTGGCTCCACAAATAACAGTTATGAGCCGTTCTTTGACTGTCTGATGATTATTGTGCTCATAAATGGCACGAGCTTTCTCAGATCACAAGCTTAAGCCTAACTGGCTGGCTTTACTAAACTTTTCAATGGGATTCCTGTTTTTCAGTCCCCAAGTTTAAACCCAAATATGTCAATTCTGCTATTGTTTACTCATCCTCCACTTGTTTCAAACCGGTATGACTTTTATTTTGCTGAACACAAAATAAAGATTTTTTGAAGAATGTTCACAACCAAACAGTTGACGGCAGCCATTGACTTCAATAGTATAGAACAAAAACTATGTAAATCAATGGCTACCATCAACTGTTTGGTGGAGGGTGAGTAAAAGATGGCTATTTTAATTTTGGGGTCAAAGTCCTCTAAAAATGATAATTAAGAGTTATAATTAATAGTGCTACACTATTAAGACTTTTTATGCCCTTAAATTTGATAAAAACTGAATTTAAGACATTATATGGCCGAATCGCGCATTATGAACAAGAAGTGAATTTGCATTACATTTTAACTCAAATTGAAACATGTTACAACAAGTTTATATGGGCACTCATCCTTTTTAAAACACTTGGCCAAAAATAAGTTAGAATGGATGAATCGTTCATATGCTATGAGTGCAGCATTACATTTTAATCAAATTACAGGTTACAAAGTTTAACTTCTCTGCTCCTCAAATCCAGTTGTTAAATAGGCCAAAAATAAGTTATCAATATTGACAATCACTAGACAGCAAATCAGCCTTCTCTGCTTCTCAAACTACAACAACAAAAACATTAGCCTTTAATGTTTTAGTGTTTCCTGAGTAAAGAAAAAGCTGTACTTTCAGATGTCTGAGATGCTGCTGTAAAGAATGTAGCATCTGAGGACTACTTCATTATTTTTTGCTTTATTTGATGTTTAATTCGTCACATGATCCATCTTATATGTCAGCTTGAGAGCTGTAGTTATGACCATGTGAGCTTGTGATGCTGTTTGCGATGTCTATTTTAACTATATTTTCGTGAAATATCAATGTTGGTAGTGATGGAACTTGCAACCATAGCTGGCTAATCATGCTTTTGGGAAGCAACCCCCTTAAATGATTCAAAATATTGTTTGTGGTAGTAAACATTGTCTCTTAAAGGGACAGTTCACCCAAAAAGGAACATTCTGTCACTGTTTACGTAACTCAAATTGGTCCAAACCTGTATGAGTTTCTTTATTCTTCTGAACACAAAAGAAAATATTTGTAAGAAGGTTGGTAACCAAACAGTTGACAGTAGCCATTGACTACCACAGTATGGAAAATAAATACTATGAAAGTCAATGGCTACCGTCAAAAGTTTGGTCAACTCCACAAGTGAAGGCTGATTAAATGATATATAATTTGTATTTTTGGGAGAAGTATGCCTTTAATGTAGAAAGACCTTTAGAGGCAATAAGAAAAGCAAATTGTTTTTGCAGAAAAACATCCTAAAGCATGGTGGTGCAGGTAGGCTACTCACAATTCAGAGGTCTGGATGTGTCTGGCAGTGCCTTCGATGGTGTTGCAGTAGTCGGAGGCAAACTTAGTGACGATCTGCAGCAAGGTGGCGCTGTGGTCTTCCACAGGCTGGCCGTAGCTGTTGAGTCGGGACTGGTACTGGGTGGTGAGCACCGTGACTCGAGTCTTGAGCTCCGGGAGACAGTCTCTGATGTGATGCATGAGTAGTCGGCTCAGGGTGCGTGCCAGGTAGCGCGAGCCGCAGCGAGAGGCTAATGATGGGTAATGCCGCTGCAGGAACACCTGCTCGTCTTTGCAGGAGTCGGCGAGGCTCTTTTGGGTGTTCAAGTCATGTTGGCTCCTGGTGAAGTATATTAAAAACAGGATTATAGGACTGGGCAGTGAAAAGTGGATCGAAGCCTGAAAAATTATAAAAGAAGTAGGAAGGCACCAGAGCGCATCCAAATTCACTGCTTGCTCAACATCCTGTCTGATAAGATGCTTTCATCATGTAGGTTTTAGGCAGTATCTATTGCTTCTTTCTTATAATATCCCATAATCCTCTGTGTGTGTTTCGGTGGTAGGTAAATAGCAGTGCTATTTACTTGGTTATCTCTAAAGCTCATTTGAATTTGTACTAGATCATTAAACATGATGTTAAGCAGCCTTGGTCTCTTCCTTTCAGGAATCAGGAACCTTTCGAGAAATAATAATAAATATAAATAAATAATAAACAATTCACAGTGACTGAAATTATTGACTGAGCAGCAAGGACTCTAGCTTGGGTTTGTACAGTTTTTGAAAGTCTCTTATGCTTATCAGGGCTGCATTATGTAATTACATTTACAGTAAAAACAGTAATACTGTGAACATTATTATAATTTAAAAGAACTGGTTTCTATCTTAATATATTTCAAATGTAATTTATTCCTGTGATCAAAGCTGAATTTTCAGCATCATTACTCCAGTCTCCAGTGTCACATGATTATTCAGAAATCATAATAATATGCTGATTTGCTGCTAAAGAAACATTTCTGATTATTACCAATGTTGAAAACAGTTGTGCTGCTTCATATTTTTGTGCAAACTGTGATTGTCTTTTTTTTGATGAATAGAAAGTTCACAACAAAATTTCAAATATAAATATTTTATAATATTTTGAAAGTCGTTAATGTTAATGTCATCGAATTTGAATGCATCCTTGCTAAATAAAAGTATTACATTCTTTAAAAGACCTTAGTTTTAATGAAAGGTGGTTGGAGGGGTCGAAAACAGCTCATTTTAGAGACAAAGCAATTTATTACTTTTTTTTTCCTTTGGAAAAAGTGCACAGAATCATTCATAATGAGACCAAGAAAGGCTCAGTAAAACAGAAAATCGAGTTGTTATTGATTTCATGATGACTTTAAATATAGAGATAGCTGAAATCATTAGGCACAAATTGCTTCTCGCTCTTTCATGATGGTCACAGAGGATTTCTAAATTAATCTGCAGTGCATTAGAGCATAGAGCTAAACTGAAAATTGGTGATATACTGCCCACTACTGGAAAACACAAGTTTCTACCTTTGCTTCTGTTAACACAGCCTCAAGTACTGTGCACATGCTAAGGATGAAACACACATTTGTACATTTTCTAAAGAAAAAGCATTGTGAATGGTTGCTATGGAATTGCTAGGTGGTTGCTAGGGTGTTTAAGTGGGTTTGGTGTATTTACTTAATGCAAGGTTTCTACACCAAACCCAGTCAAGTTCAATGCACAGGATTTTATTAAAATTGCAATGCTAAACTATTACTTTTATGGGTTACATTTGGTATACTTTCACACTTGCACTCACTGCATACATTTAAAATACATTAAATTCATAATATTGTCACTCTGGTATAATAATGTCTGTTAAATATTTAATGATGAAGATTATGAGGCAGTAACCTCACTCGTAAAGTATTCGCACATATGACAATGTTTTACAATATTTCAGATTTCAGTAATCATCTGTAATCAGTAGGGCAGTCATCTGCAGTCAGATCCACTCACTGAATACATTAGCTTTCTCAAGGTGATAACGTGCTTGCATGTGATAACCTGAACGCATCAGTTTGATACTGTAAAACATGTTACAGCAACAAAGATAAAGTGAAGAAAAACAGTTTTGAGTAATGAAAATACACGCCTTGAACTCATCCAGGCATGTTAAAGGAACAGTTCACTCAAAAAGTTTGTTTGTTCATGGGAACAGATTTGGAGAACTGTAGCATTACATCACTTGCTCACCAATGGATGCTCTGCAGTGAATGGGTGCCGTCAGAATGAGAGTCCACACAGCTGATAAAAACATCACAATAATCCACACAACTCCAAATTCATAATAAAGTAATTTAACTTCAAACAGCTGCTTCCAGCTAAAATATCAATAATCCACAATAAAGCTTTCTCCAGTGAAAAAGTCCATCTCCTGTTGTCCCCTCACATCAAAATCCAAGGACATATTTGTTCAGGATTGTTTTGGATTGTTTTTTGCTTGTAAACGGTGCTTGATCGGTGCATATTTTCTCTACTGATTCAGACAAAATTCATTTTTCACTGAAGAAAGCAATATTACAGATGGAGAGAGTTGATTTTAGCTTGGAACCAACAGTTTGAAGTTAAAAACATCTTAATGATGGATTTGTTTCTTACAAACACAGCTTTTCACTTTATAAGATGTTAATTGATGGACTGAAGACATCTGGATTACTTGTGGATTATTGTGATGTATTTATCAGCGGTTTCATTTTTGGGTGAACTGTTCCTTTAAATGATCACTAAATAATCATTAAACTGTTCCAAATGCCACCAAAAACACTGCTTTTTTAAATATGAATTTATTTTTTAGAAATGCTCAGTTTTATATTTAAGAAAAAAGATACAGGCAATAGACTGGAAATACATTTCTCCATATCCAAGAATATCCAGACTTTTTTATACTGCATGGATCCCTGTAACTGGCCCAAGTATTTATAATATTCTAGTCTCGTGATACGGCACAGGTTCTTCCTTCAGTCAGAGTTATGCTTAGTTCATCCACCAGTAATTCAGATCTCTCTTCAATAACACATGATTTGGAATCATTGATATGTCTGTTGCACAAACGCCGCTGGTCTAGATGCATGCTTAAATGTAATATTTAAGGTCAGGGATTAGTTTGAACCTCTGACCTCAAGTATGAGCAACAGTAACCCTGAGCAAACACTAATGACTGACAAATCTATTGTACCGAACATGTCTTTTATTTGTCGCCAGTGCTTGTTTCCATAAACTCTCTCTTAGGAAATCTTCAAGTGCTTTCCTGTTTGACTGCTCGCTGGTGAATCCTCAAAGAGAGCGTAGCTTAATACTGAAGAGATGACGGCCCGCAGCTACGCCTGATTAACTTAACGAGAGTCGAGAAATGAAAAGTGTCACTGCAGTTCTTCTCGTGTATTCGTACAGGCCCTGGAGGACATGCTAAAGCCAAAGCTGAATAAACCAAGGATTTATCTCAAACTCAGCTCTCCGGTAGCTGATAGCGGGAAGACATGGTACCCTTGGGTGCTAGTGCATGAATAGACAGGGCGGGAGAGGAGAGGATAACAGCGTAGGGAATATTACAGTCACTGCTGCTTAGGGTTATGATAGAGGGACTCGAAATGTGAGAAAATTACACTGTTAAAATGTTGCAATGCTTTTTCACATGGTTGATTACGGTTTCTACTGCAGTCAAAAGTGCCGCGTGCTGTACTTCTGTAGCACTTTATTTTTTCCCTGAGGTGCACTTAAAATGTTATTCAAGGTTTCATGTGCATGTTGTGATGTAGCTTTACATGCTCATTTTCCACCCTCTCGCTGACCCTTATTCTTAAGCAGGCTTCCTCTAGGACTTCATATGTAAATGAGTTCTGTAATAATCTTCTCGGCCTCATGAGAAAAAAAACAGACTGCACTTTTGCAAAATGTGAAATATGTTGCTGTAGGTCCAAATTGGTGTAGTTTCGAGGTGACCATGACCACCCCATGCTGCTAAAAGTCCTAGGTGTCCACGATTTTTGCACAGAAAACAACTAAAACCCAATACAGTCAAAGTTCAGAGGGGTTCTTTTTTAATTGGGATCTTTTTTTTAGGTAAGACATTTTTAAAGTATATTTTAAGCAAGGACATATTAAATTGTTTAAAATTGACAGAAACAAAATTACATTGTTATAGACAACTTATAAATTGTCAATTTTAAATAAAAGCTGTTCTTTTTATTACTTATACAGTGGTGGCCAAAATGATTAGAACTCTAGTATTCTCACCAGTTAAAATGGGTTTAAGTCAGTTATTTCTATCTTTTGCTGTAGTGTGTCAGTAGGAAATAACATTTCCAATATTCATTTTGCCATTAATTGTAATTATGCAGCGAGATGTTTGTTTGCACAAGGAGTCTGACACACAGAGATCTGATCTGATCATCATCCAGTCTGTCACATTTCTTGAGGTTATTTAATTCACAGTTTAAAAGTAGGCCACACGTACATGATATATGGAGTTCTCCATTTGCACTTTTACAGCATTGACACTACAATGTATTGACAATAGATCATTATTATGAAAGTATGCTGAAAACTGAAAATTGGGTGTTGAAATATGAAATATTTATAAAAAATAATATTTTCAACTCAAAAGTAAATATGCATATAATGTAGGTATTTTAATACATGTTAAATTGTTATTTTGTAAATAAATTAATACATCAAATTAAACTTACTAACACCTCCCAAATCTCTTTTGCAAAAGTTGTTGTCACGTGACGAATCTGCATTTTGGTGAATAATAGCCACGGAACAAAACTGTTTAATATAAACTGCTTAATAATCTATTTTCAGGAAGATTTACTAAATATAAAGTGTTACAAGTAGGGCCCTATGAAATCTGTTTTATTTTTTTCCCCAAATACATTTTATTAATAAAAAAGCAAGTCTAATTAATTAAAATTATGAAATGTATACAATTTAACATCAATTTATTAAAAGTTTAACAATGTTTAGGGCAATATGAAATGTTTTAAATTCTGTGTTTTGTATTTACATTTTCTATTTACATTTTTAATTAATTTATAATTAAACAAACTGGTTATCAAATGAAGGCATACAATTACAATTTTAATTTAATTTATAATTAAACAAACTTTTTTTTTGGCAAACATGAAAGAAAATTGTGTGATTATTGCTTAAAAACATTGTGTAATTGCTTAATAAAATTAAAATGTAATCATTTTAGTAATAGTAGTACGTACATTCTACTAAACAATAGTAAAGTCTTCAAGTTAAACCAAACTTTTATTTTGACGGGTTGACGTGAATACCTTTACATTTCTGTGTGTATATGATATGACGATGGTTTCTCTCAAAAGAAAAGTCAAATGCTCGTTTAGTGAGACGACAGACGCTGAAATCACTGCGAGCATCACACACGCTTTAGTATGTATTTATTCACACAGACACATGCAGAAAATGAACGATTCATATTTAAATAGTCTTTTTGCTGCTTAATATTTACAGATAGTAGTCCATATCATGATTTGATTTATGACCTATTTTTGATTAATTCATCCAAACTTTCACAAATTCCGTGACATTCCGCATTTTACAGTAAATTCCATTTTTATGAATGGATTCCGCGATTCTGTCTGCGTTTTCCGTATCGCGGAAATCATAGGGCCTTATACAAGGGAACTATCAGTCTGTTGCTTTGGAGATTGAATTTTGGATCTAAAATTGTATTTTAAAAGTTACATTTAAACTCCAGATAGAGTAAGAGGTATTAGGGTAACTGACCTGTTAACCACACCGATAATGCCCAGTCTGACGGGTATGATCCGGCCCAGCAGCACCTCCAGAGCATCTGTCCCCGCGTCCATCAAATCCAGCTTACTCACCACCAGCAGCGTCCTGCGACCTGAGCGCACACAGCCAATGAATACACTCCCTTCCCACAGTGCAGCTCAATGTGTAATAACGACATCTGGAATTCCCTGCATGTCGCTCACCATCTGGGTCCACCTCTCGTGCCAGTTTAAGGGCATCCGATGTGGCGAGGTCAGAGTTTGCGGGAGAGACACACAGGATGAGGGAGTTGGGGTTGGAGATGTAGGACAGAATCATCTCTTGGACTTGAGTCTCGATATCTTCAGGCTGGTCACCAACAGGGACCTACTCGAAACAGATCACATCATGTGACAAAGAAAGAGCGGGTGAATTAAGCAATTAGGGCTGCAACTAACATAATTGTTTAATCTGTCGATTAATAATCTGATAAAAAAATCTAAATAATATCACTAAATGTAATAAAACATAATTTTAACCCATTATTAAAAATGTATTTCCACATCCTGCCCAATGTGTTCTTCCAAACAATGTGCAATTTGAAGGCTCTGAAAACAAATATAGTGAATGCATCTATGCAGGCTATGCTACGCATTATGTGCAAATAAAGTGACCCTTTTATTTCTGTTTTTCATAAGGCTTGACCTGAAAAAAAAACTACATTTTTAAACCTACATTTAATGTCTAACAAGAAACATTTTAACAAAATGTATTAAAAGTGCACTAATCTATTTTTGAAAAACACTTTTGACCACAGTGTCGGACCGAGTCCCAAAACACACTTGTAGCCAATCAGCAGTAAGGGCCATGTCTTTTAATGATAGAGAGAAGAGAGCGCACAGTTTGGATATTAGCAGATCGACTATAGATAGAGAGAATTGGAAGATTAAAAAAGAGGAAAATATCAGAGGAACAAAACATTAAAAAGAAGGGTTATGACCAGGCAAGAGGTAGGACCCGCGTAAATATCGGAGCAGCTTTCCAGCGGTGGAGAGAACTCAAGGAGCGGGAAGGGCTCGAATCGGGCTCCGAGGTTGCGTTGTTTTTTCTTTTTGATAGGTAACGTTGATTTTGCATTGTTTCACACAACTTATCTGTGTTGGCTTTTGTTTGAATATGCTTGTGTGTCATCTTCGCTTGTTTCCGCGATCGTTGTTATGCCAGGGTTGTGTGTGTACGTGTGGGGCGGAGATATCAAAATAGGGGCGAGGATCTGTTGGGGTATGGTCATGTTTGTTTTGGTGCTTTCAAATATCTACGACGGCGTTTTAGTGCCACGTTCAAAAAAACAAAACAATCAAAGATTACGAGATTGAAGTCGTAATATTTCGAGAATAAAGACGTAATTACGAGATTGATTTGAGAATAAAGATTAAAGTTATAATATTTTGAGAGTATATTCTAGCCTTTTGCCCATGCAAATGGCCCGGATTGGGAGCACAAGGAAATATTCCAAAGTCTCAAAATCTGTCAGTTTTATAGCGAAATACAAAGAATATGTATATTACAAGTATTCGCTTCAGTTTAAGCAGCATGAGAGTCATCTTTCCGATTACATTATAAATTAGGCTATAGGAACTACTGTTTTTTTTTCATGCCTTCTGATGTTCCTTCACTTTTATATGTTGCTATAAACTTGAAATAAAGAGGAACACATATTTATAATTTGCATTTCATGATAAAACTGACAGAATTTGAAAGCTGAACTGTGTTATATTAAAAGCAAGCACAGAATTATTGCGATTGCTGGGTGGCTGGCGCGCTACAAATAATGCATGGAAGACATTAAATATTATGTCCAATCATTTACTGTATTATAGCCTACCATAAATAAAACAGCTTGTGAATAGTCACTTAACGTTATACAGCCTACCTCAGAAAAGACAACAATATAACTTATGTTAACGAGTTGGAGTCCACTTCAACCTTCAGAACGTTTTATTGCTGTTTGTGAGGAATGAGAGTTTGGACGCCACAGATGTTTTTGCAGAGTAGGAGGTGGAATTTTCACAAAGAATTTAAGGCTATCATTTAATGAATTGATTCACATAAATACAGCGATCTGTCACGCCACATTAAAGATTATTGTAAGGCACATAGTTTGTGTTTCGCTATAAAACTGATTTTGAAAGCTGAGACTTTGTTTCAAATTAAAAGTAGGTTACCAAAAGCACAAAGCGTATTGCTATTGGGGCGCTGGCACACTACTGCAATGGAAGACATGAAATATGATTTCATACTGTCCCCGCGAGTATGACACATGGTATGATTTCTGCTAATAATGCCACATATATTTGTAGTGTATTAAAAAAGGGTTAAATAAGAGAGCTACAGCGGCCCTCAAAGGAATGTCGATTGAGTGTGTGGGCTGATGAAAGATGAAAAATAATGTGTTCAGTCTGTTAATAAATATCATATTTTTGACATTAAGCTGTTTCCGTGAGTCCTTAAAATTGACTCTTCCTCATCCCAGTAAAATGATGCAGCCGCTCGGACACAACAATATTCAAATCAATTCCGGTGGCCTGGCAACTTCTCCCGGTGCTCTCAATCCGGGCCATTTGCATGCGCAATATAGGCTACACTCAGTGCTCGAATTATAAAACAAATGGGGGGGGGTGCTCAGTTGGGTGGGGGGTTGCTAATTTTACACAATGATTACAAAATTTGTCCTATTTTTAAAAAGGTTTTTATTTAATGGAAAATTAGCCTTATTAAATTAACTATTATTTATACGTTTTTTTTCCTTCTGGGGCCTAAAATGGAGGAGTTGATATTATTGAATATCAGTATTTAATCAATATTTTGCTGAATGTGTTTTTGTGCTGGCAGCTTGGCAGGTTTAGGCCTGTCATGGATAAATAAATATAACAATAAAATTGCCAGTAGGTGGCAGCAAGTTAATTAATCATTCAAATCAAACGATTAATTTAAAACAGCTAATTCAATTAGAAAAGAAACAAGTCAGTCCATCTGAATGGACCGTGATTCATTCAAAAATACAGTGTTGCTCTGCACTGTTGATTTGAAAATGAATAGCACATTTGTATTAGCGCACATATGCTGACATGCAAAAAAAAGTATTGCTTGTGCAATAAATAAAACATAAAAACTCATACATAAGTATTTTTTGTTTCATTGCTGGAATTATAATTTGGGGGAAGTTGTGGCCTAATGTTTAGAGAGTTGGACTCGTAATCGAAAGGTTGCGAGTTTGAGTCTCGGGCCGGCAGGAATTGTATGTGGGGGGAGTGAATGAACAGCGCTCTCTCTCCACCTACAATACCATGACGAGGTGTCTTTGAGCAAGGCACCAAACCCCCAACTGCTCCCTGGGCGCCGCAGCATAAATGACTGCCCACTGCTCCGGGTGTGTGTTCACTGCTGTGTGTGTGCACTTTGGATGGGTAAATGCAGAGCACAAATTCAGAGTATGGGTTACCATACTTGGTCGTATGTCACATCACTTTCACTTTCATAAGGACATTCTAATAGTATTCATCGCGTAGTGAATGCTTTTGGACTTTTTTTAGGATTTTTAAGTCGGATAATATCAGCTCTCCTATTGTCTCTCAGTCCCTCAAAGTCACACATACAGCACAATAACCTATGTCAGGGCATTGAGTTTAAATTCTAATCAAGGAAAAATCTTTTGAAAAACATCTACCTTCTGTTGTCTTCTTTTTAAAGAACTTCAAAAATTGCGCTTAAAACATTTTAAAAAAAAAAATGATGAAAACTTGCTTCAGCTTGTGCGCAGCTTGTTACAGTACCACAAATCCTGATTGGCCAATCACCGTTATTTAGTTCGTAAATTATCACAAGTGATAATTTTAACATTTCATGTACATAGGTTTTACATAATACACAACATTAATAATCCAAAGGGGATGGTAAGGGGCGGTGGTTGTATTGAGGGGATGCTTTATGTCGGGGATGCCACCCCCCCCCCCATCCTCCCTCAATTCAAACCCTGCTTATACTCTAAAAAATATTATAACTTTAATTTTAACTATTTACATTTTCAAACATTTTAACATTATTCTCATAATATTTCGACTTTATTCCCGAAATATTAGATTTTTTTTTTTTTTACGTGGCACTAAAACTCTGTCGTAAATATCAACTTCGTTTGGCAAAAATCGCTTAGTGCACCTTTAAGTCAGAATTATTGCACTCCTATATTTTTTGTATTTTTAATAGTAAGTACATGTAACCTGTATAAAAAAGACACCTTCAAATAAAGTGTTACTTATCTTAGTGCCCAAAATATTTTTTTAATATGCTAAACATATGTTAATAGCGTTACATTTTTTTTTATTAATATTTTAAAAGGGGGTGACCTTTTGGCAATATAGTGTATATTGAAAAAATATATAGTTGAAAATATATATTATTTGCTGACATTCATTCAGTGACTTCTGTGAAGATTGTAGAGATTTGCAAATTTTCAGGACTAGCCTTTATGCAAAATTGAAAAATTTTGTCCATAGAAATATTATATTCACTTCCAGTGTTGGGCAGCAACTAGTTACTAGTAACTTAGCTACTGTAATAATATTACTTTTTGCAGTAACTAGTAGTGTAACTAATTACTAATAAGAGTTCAGTAATAATATTACAGTAACCATCCATAAAACAGCTTAGTTACTTTTGAAGCCTCGACCCCGCTGATTTAAAATCCAACAATCAAATAATTCCTAGATTTATTTTCATAATTTAATTACTCGCAAATTCATGTGATGTCCCCAGTGCAGCAGGCAAGCTTGGAATATGGAAAAGCTTACATTAAGCAGATATAAATATTGCATTATATTGATTTTGTCAGGAAAAAAGATGATCTGAACACTGTTGTGTAAGTTGCGGCTTTACATCTCACACACATCCCTCTGATCAGCACGTGCTACATTATATTACTATAATTAACAATCTTTTTGGAAAATTGAACAGTTTCTTACAAACTTACAGTATATGATTTGATAAAATATATAATGAAATATAATCATATATGGGTAACGGAGAAATTACAATTAGCTTCAAGCTAATGACAATTAATGAGATTAATACAACACTTCTACTTTCATTATCAATCTGGATTTGCGCAGCTTGTCAGTGAACAATGGCTCTGTGTGGTAAATGCTGCACCATGTGAAATCACGCACGTGATGGAAATGACCACTGATTACAGGACCGGCTTTACTGACAAGATACGCATTAAATATTGCATGCGACATATCGTGCAACCCTACCTCTGACTGCAAGCCAATGTCGATTTTAGTCACATGATGAGGCAGAAATATTGTTAGTAACATTCTAGAATAATTTTATGTGGAAGATGCAGTTACAACTTCCGTGGGGCATGAATAAAAAGTAATGTAATTAGTAGTGTAACTAATTACTGTTGCCATAAAATAATAAGTAAAGTAACAATATTACTTTTGAAAGGAGTAACAAGTAATGAGTAATATATTACATTATTTGAGTAACTAGCCCAACACTGTTCACTTCTCTAATCTGACATAACCAGCACATGGGCAGATGCAATTAATTGAAAATAAATAGTTGTAAATTGTTTTCATTACCGATAAATATTGATTTTATTGATTTGTTTTTGCAACCCTAGAAGCAATGAATTTCAGTTATACTCAAAGTGCGGACACGTTGTTTGTTGATCAGATAATTTTAGTGTGTAAAATCCTGTCACTTCAATAGCAATCTAAGCGATCAAGAATTTAGCACGAGGTCAAAGTATTTCCCAACACAGATATCACAACAGGTTTACGTTCCTCACACGAATACACCGTTGTTTGAGAGTGACTTCTGTGTGTGCTCTTTGAGAAAAGACAACAGAGCTGTTTTGCTATTGTATTAAACTTACCCAATCAGATATTTAATAAATATCTCCGTTTGTGTCCCAAAGATAAAAATGTAATACTAGTTTATAATAAAATCAGGTGTAAATGACTACAGAACATTCATTTTTGAGTTACTTATGCCTTGAAATAGAGATAAATAATTGAAGTAGTGATAAACAATTCACAAGTTAATAATACAATGAATATTCTGCTAGAATATATTTGAAATACTTGCCGTCTCCACATTATAAAGCGTTTGATATAAGTTAGGAGTGGATCCTGTGTGTTTTAGCGCTGATTTTAATTTCATTTCATTTAGAAAGAACTAGACACTGGATTTGACTAGTGAAGTCTGTCAAGACGCAGTGCTCAAAATTAGTTGAATGTAAATCAGTTATGCCTAACCACACTATCAATGTCTGATTTCAGATTGAATTGTCTCTAAGCATCATGTACAAACTGTGGTTGCTCATCAGTTAGATGCTCTTCCTGTCTATAAGTGCCAGTTTTTGATCATAATAAGCTGGAATGTGGACCAGACTTTACGCCACTAGTCAAAAGTCTGCCTGGCAACGTGAGAATAATAAATCAGTTACTCCAGCATACTGTATATGGTGTCATTTACTCTGAGAGTGTTTATATTTATTTTATTTTTATATACTTTATTGTCCAAAAATAACATTTGATTATCAATAGGTAACATATAATACTTCTGCTTTTTATCCTTAAGCAACACGTCCGGTCATTGTGGTTACCTTAGTGATGCCTGGCAAGTCAACCAACGTCAGACTGAGTACGTTAGGGGAATATATCTTCAGGTAAATGGGCTCTGGACTGATGCCCTGGGGAGGAATAAGAGATCAATTAGAGCAGAGCCTTAAAATAGAACCACAAGAGTATGTCAAACTATATGAAGCGCTTCCACTGCACCTTATTATTGGTACTGCGATCGGTTTCCTCCTCAATCTCTTTCCGGATTTCACTGAAATCTGTGAAAATCTGAGCAAAGAGAAAAGCGCATCTCAATAGAGTGGAGGCTCATAACGTGTTCTGAAGGAACCATTTCTTCAACAAGAACTCTTAATTACCTGGTTTTTGCAGTGAAGGAAGGTGCCCCATTCCTCTGCTTTGATACCTTTAGAAGAACCAAAGAATGAGAGAGAAAAACAAACACACAAATCAATATTTTATGACACCGAGCCCAGCAGAAACCCTTTTCCCGTAAAAGACCTCAACGGAAATAAAAGCTTTGACTGCAAAGAGAACCGACGTGAACGAAATGTGAAATCAATATTCAAACAGAAATGTTGCAGTGGCCAGAAACATTAGTACACGACTGAGAGAGTGAAGCCTAAACATGCATTTGCTCTAGTGTCAAAGTGCAGGAAAAACACCAGAAGGATTTAGAAACGAAAACATAACAGATGGAAAAATGATCCAAGTTATGAAGAACGACATTTGAATCAAACAGAAGATGAGAAGCACACCAGAAGAATGAAATGGACAGATGAACGTTCATGCAGAGGAACATGCGCTGAAAACAGAGACCTGGATAATTGTTTTGGCTGTTGTGTTTAGCTCCATTCCCTGAGATAGCAAAGAGAGGACAGCAGAGAGAGCGTTAGGAGAAACGCTACAGTAACGTGGATTAGGAACACATTCACAGAAAGATCAGAACACATCAACATTGTCAGGGAGCGGATGTTAAAAGGAACATTACGGGTTCACGAGTTAAGAACTATGTGTGAAAAAATAAAGCAATAATTGCATTTACAGCAATAACAGTCTATGGGACAAGACATCCCAGAGGGTTTAAAAATGAAACCCATTGAAATATGATGCACATAAGAAGCTCTCATTTTTGTTAACATGCTTATATATATATAATATATATTATATATATATATATATATTACTACAAATAAATATATAATTTCTGTTTAAAAATTTTGCTATCCACACATTTTCTCAAAATAAAAAAATTACTTTAAATGAATACTTTTATTCAGGAATAAATTGGTCAAACGTAACATTAACGACATTTATAATGCCAATGTCAGCAAAGATGCATTAAACTGATCGAAGGTTACACACAATTTTTATTTCAAATAAATGCTGATCTTTTGAACTTTTTATTCATCAAAAATGCATCACAGTTTCCACAAACTGACAATAACAAGAAACATTTCTTGAGCAGCAAATCATCATATTAGAATGATTTCTGAAGGATTGAGTAATGATGCATCAAATTCAGCTTTGATTACAGGAATAAACTATATGTTCTTTAAATATTAAAATAGAAACATTTTCAACTGTAATTGTTTTTACTGAATTTTTGATCAAATAAAAAAAATCATACCAACTTCAAACTTGAGCTATAGTTTAACTAGTATGTTTTTACTTCCATGTAAAATGTTTATTAATTATGCTGATATTTTTCAGATGTGTATTTTTGAGTGTGTGTGTGTGTGTGTGTGTGTGTCTGTGTCTGTGTCTGTGTGTTGTGTGTGTGTGTGTGTGTGTGTGTGTGTGTGTGTGTGTGTGTTTGTTTTTGTGTTTTTGTGTGTGTGTGTGTGTGTGTGTGTGTGTGTGTGTGTGTGTGTGTTTATGTGTTTATGACACAAATTTGTGTGGTGTGTACAAGGAGAAGGTGATTTATGTGTGGTGTTGTGTGTGTGTGTTTGTCCCCATAATTTGCTTATAAATCATGTGTGAAAATGCACCTTTGCACCGTCTCCTGTGTGTGTGTGTGTGTAGGGCAATGTGTGTGTATAAAAACCATTATCTATGGAAAGTGTAAACCATAAAAACCAACAGTGTGTGTGTGTGTGTGTGTGTGTTGTGTGTGTGTGTGTGTGTGTGTGTGTGTGTGTGTGTGTGTGTGTGTGTGTGTGTGTGTGAATGCGCACTAGAGTGTGTGTGTGTGTGTGTGTGTGTGTGTGTGTGTGTGTGTGTGTGGTGTGTGTGTGTGTGTGTGTGTTAGCATGTATTTTCTACTACTAAACCCAGAACATTTCTTAAAGATTTTTTTTTACTTTAAGAACACTGAATAAATATTTGGCCTACTTCTATTTCAAGGTGTGCAAAGCAAGCACTTCTGTGCTAGACATGTTCTTGTGTGAAGGACTGTAACTCTTGGATGTGTGTTTTTTTTCATTATGTTCAAAACTTTCAGGATGTGTCGTTAAATCTAATAAGTTACCTAGACAGCATTTCCAGGCATCACAGTCATGATGGCCAAAATACTGTTCAGGTTAAAAGACCACTATTTATTTAGACACAATATTTGTGTCTGCAGTCAATATAGTGAACCCTTCAAAGAGAGACACTTGTAAGCTGTTACCATTGTCTTGTGTCCGCCTCTCTTCAGCGGGGGCACGTTCACCAGCTGTAACACTAGAGGGCGACGAGTCACTATTCCTGAACCTCGGGGCAGAAAATCTCGTCCAACCAAACTCTCCAATACTGAACTCTTTCCACTGCTCTGTAGATTCATTTGAAGAGACCAACAGAGCACATGCTTGAATTCATAAGGAAAATACTGGAACTGTGTTTACATGTCGGCCTACTTCATGATGTTATCACAAAACAATGTTATCGCCTGAAGTAGTGACGGTTTACATTCTAATGCACTGCATATAGACTCAAATTCACAGCTTGCATGTTTTTCACGACTCACCTGTGACCCCACGACTACGATCTGAGGAAGCTGGATGATCTCGGCTCCAACTGTGAGGAAAACCTCCTGCAGTCTGTTAATGACGGGAATCAGAGTTTCCATCTATGAAAGAGAAAAAAAAATCAATAAAAATGATGCACTGCATCTATTGAGTAAAGCATTAATCAATAGAGATACATATACATTTTCCAGATTTCTCACAGCAATAACTTTTTAATCATTTAAAATCGAATTATATTTTGTATGATCACTTTTTCTTTTATATATTTTCATAAGTACAGGTCTAAATAAGTATGTTGTTTCTCTATTAAATAATTATGTTTTACTCTGAAAGACAATGGAACATTATTTCATCCATATGTTGACATTTTAATTTCACAAAAGTTAAAGTGTATTTGCATTGAATATGCTTTATATATTAAATCATTAAACCACTATACATACTAATGTAAGATGTCTTGTCATTGACATATACATACATACATATACATTATATATAAAAGACGTTCTGCTCAGTGCTCAGATGTAAGTGCAAATTATATATAATTATAGTTTTAATTCGCCCTTACATCTGAGCACTGAACAGAAAGTCTTAAATTCATAAAATCGTGCCAAAGTTTATACTTGAAACTGAAACAAAAACATATATCTGTCAATGTGGTTTATTTTTCCACTGGCAGATATTAATATTTATATCAGAAACTCTCTCTCTCTCACACACACAACACACACACACACACACACACACACACATATATATAGCCTACATACATAGATACATACGTATATATATCTTACGCTTTGCATTTAAAATAATTTGAATATGACAATAATGACAATAATTAGATTTATTAGCAGTGACGTTACACTCGCACATATGTAAACATACATATGCATAGCCCTAGCCATTAAAAGCACAAGTCTGCACAAATTACCCATTCGTGCAACAAAATTAGCCTAATAAGATATTTAATTTGCAGCTAAATGGATTATTTCATCAGCCCTGCAGGGTGTGATGCTGTCAGCAGCACAAGGTTACATGATAGGAGAAACGATATACACATTAGAAAACCCGGCTACATACCTCGCCGTATGCGATGTGTCGAGCCTTCTACAAAACTACACAATCAGAGCGTTATAATGCTCACTGTCATGCTGCAAATATGGAAAATACAACGTATAACAGTTAATCACGTGAATACCGACGTGTTTTGAGGTTTCGCTTTTCTGCGCCCGCTGTCAAAGACGGATCCGGCTTCAGCGGCAAATAATTTGATTGGCTAATGCATTGATGACGTAATAATTTATTTTCAGCTCATTGGATAAAAGACATATCAATCATAACGTGTCATGGCCACATTTCCACGCCTCTTTCCAACATCAGGACCCCTACAATATTTCACCCGTGGGCTTCAATATCACAGTAGCATTACGATTTAGGTAATTCTAATGGAATTACGAGAAAAATAGTTTCACAATACTTTAAAATGTTCGAAATGCGTCGAATCTATTAGGATGTTTGTGTAAAATCACATGACCGATGAAAAAGATACCAGTTAGGGAAGTAGGCTTAGTGAGGTATTGAGGAAGAGTGAATGAGTCAGAATTTAGACACAAATGATCAAAATGTGCAAATCACATGACATGGGAGGGACGAGAACCCTAAGGCAAAAACCAGCACAGGAAGAGCCTCTCCCTGTCCTGTCTTTCCCCGATTAAACTTATGCACTTTCAGATACGTTTGAGTTGTATAAAAAGTTTTATAATTACAGTAAGTTTACTCGTTTAATTGTTTAATTCAAAGTTGTGCATGCATACCCATGGGCTATGCATAATATG
>CM049810.1:3753352-3785852 GCA_027422405.1 Ptychobarbus kaznakovi
CAATCAGTGTAATAAACAACGAAAATCCTGCCAGGCATATTAAGAATAAGATTCATTAGATAACATTAAAAGACGCTATTAAAGGATCACAGTGCAACCCACAAAAACTCATTTATTGTCATTTTAAGTCTTTACCAATCTTTGTCACAATCCTTCAAACTACTTTTGTCAACAATAAGTTATTATTAATAAAAAATTGTATAATCGCGTTTTTATATTTTTTAATAAGTATAAATACGTTTTAGTTTTTACACCCTGCTAAAAAAAAACAATAGAAGCCCAAAAGAAGCCATCAAAGAAATTCTAATGGTTTCCATTAAAATACCATTATAAACCATTACATTTTTTCCAGTAAAACCATTACAAAATTCCTTTTTGTAGTGTGTTTTTGGCATTTTTCCAATAGGATTTAACATCCCACCAATAGAATCCATCACATACCAATAGACACCATTATAGTTTCCATTAAAACCAATACAATTCCCATTAGAACCATTAAATCCATTACATTTTCTATTGTGTTATTGGCAGGGCATAAATATATATGTTACACAGATTTACCTGGAATTTTTTTTCACCCATATTTTGACATTTTATTTGAACAAAGGTTATTAGAAACATTAAAATAGACACTTTACTTGGATTAAGTATGCTTTCTATGTATATTAAGTCTCTTTTATAGATTTAATTTGATGCAGGCACCAAAATGGGACGTCTCGACTTTGACCCATATACAGTATGTTTTGCTGTTTAGTTGTTTCTTTGTGCTGTTATTATAACTAATTTTAACACAAGAATAATTTATTAGAGAAAAAATAACTGATTGAATAGCATGTTATCATGTGTCATATTAATGTAACTTTATAACCAACCTTTAATATCCAGTAAAACGTGTTTTTCTTTCAAGAGTATAGCTATAATGAAAGTGAAAGTAAAATGTTCCGGGGATTTCAGACAAACGAACATGTCTTAGACATGTTTATATTCTCTGAACAGATTTTTACAAGCTTTTAAAAGCATATAAAAATACTTTTTTCAACGTTTTAGCAACTATGCTTTTAACAATTTAAGGGTTTTATCCCTCGTATTCTCCATAGCAGATGAAAGTACGTCATACACTACTAAGGTTGAAATACATAATATTTGTTTTAATACTAATGAGGGATTCAAACGTATTTGATAAAGACTGCGTATAAAGAATAGAAATACAAGATATTAATACAAATAAAATTAATAAAAATAAATATAATAAGAAGAGTAACGTTAGTCTAGATAAGAACGCGTCAGAAAACCGATTCTTTATACTTACTTTGTTTGGCGAAACAGCTGGCGCTGAGAAGCACAAGAGCGACTACTGCTAGTTTAAACATGGTTTTCACTGTTGTGTTCCTGTCTCTGTTATTCTGTTCGTCCGTCGAGTTCAAGTCTGGCCTCCTGTAGCCTCCTCTCTGTCTCTCTGAACGCCAGACCTGCAACATACGGGACACCAGATTAAACCCCGCCCTCAAATATATTTTCAACAAATCATATATTTTCTTTTTCTGTTGCTGGGTGATTATAGGGCTCTGATGGTCAGCGTTGCCAGATAGGATGGACGATTTCCAGCCCAAGACCTCACAAAAACCGCCCCAAAAACCCGCCCAAAATTTTAGCTGTCAAAATAATGTGATAGAATTTAAATCAAGGTTGATAAGAGCCATTTTTTACTCATTAAAACAAAATAAAGACGAGAAAGAGTTTTCCATTTTTAGTTGAAACTATCCAGTTTTATATGGAAACAACCTCTTTCAATCAATAAATAAATAAATCAACAAATAAACCAATTAATCAATCAATCAATCAATCAATCAATCAATCAATCAATCAATCAGTCAATCACTCAATAAATCAATAAATCCGATCGATCAATCAATCAATCAATCAATCAATCAATCATCTTTTACTGGGTTATTAGCTAACTTTATGCCAATAAAACACAAACAACACAAACCAACAACAACTTAAGTCATTATTAAAAGGTTGAATTTTGTACGATCATGTAATCGAGCCAAACGCACATTTTTAAAAATTAAACCGCACTGTCCTACTTTAATATATACATATATGTATATATAAATTATGCTATAATGCTACATATCATCAGCATACGAGCATTGATACATCATCTTTAGTGCAACTGAGCTTGAATGCAATGAAAACGGTTTATTTTGGTGCATTGTTTCATGCAACTCATAGAACACCATGGTCATAGTTGTGTTTAATTCTCTGTAAATGCAGTCTAGCCCTGCCCACATGCCCCCACCCCCCCCCCCCCCCCATCTCTCTCAGATCAGCGCGCGTGCGGTGGAGACATGATTCAAACATTCACACTCTGGGTTTCTTCAGTATTGCTAAAGCTGACCAGCTCCATCATTCCAGAGAGGAAATCGCTTTCGGTCTGGTTGGATTTCACGTTCCTTGCCCATATTATTCAGGTAAATATCTTCTCAGATATCCCTTATTTGCAATGCAATGTTTAAACAAATTAACGAAATTGGTTTTGTTGTGGCTTAATCTATTTGGATTATTACGCAGAGCTGGTTGCACTGTTAATATTACAGTCGATGAGCTTTGCAGACCCTCTAAATAATTGCAGAGCAACTTCAGTTTTGTCTGCCATTAATTTCTTTCCTTTGGATTTGTTCGATTATCTGACTTCGTTAAACGCTGGCGCACACTTTACAATCGTGTAAAGGTCCATCAGTCCCTGTCTGTGTCCCCGTTATGCAGGGCTGATGGGGACTCTCCGAGATCTCCAGTTCGCACTTCAGCTGAAGATTGAGGAGTTACGGCAGAGAGATGCTCTTATCGACGAGCTGGAGCTGGAGCTGGACGCTAAAGATGATCTGATCCGCCGCCTGCAGGGGGAGCTCGACCGTCTGCGGCTCTCCGCTCCTGCTGGCGCCTCAGCAGCTGGTACGGAAAGCGCTTCATCTGATTTGTAAATGAAACGTAAACAATAGACAAAAGAAAAAAGAAGATGGGCGACATATAAACATTACAAAAGCTTATAAGAGCATTAGAAAAGATAACAAAATACAAGACTTTGTCATAGTCATAAAATAATAAATGTCAATTACAACAGACTCAAGAATATTAAATGTTCTCGAAGCCTTAGAGTTAAAAAGTTTTGACATGTTCTTAAAGGAAGTAACAAGGGACTTTATATCAAGGGAAAACATTCTAAAATTGGGATTACAGCGAATAGTTCTGGCTTTGTGAAGTGGAATTTACCCAGAAGACAGAGTAATAAAACAGTATAATCAAGATTGACATTCGCAGAATGAAAAAAAAAAAGTTTCTGTAAATTGTAAAAAATGTTTACGACAAAGGAATACCAACATTGTAACTTCTGACCAAAAAGATTTAGTGAATGGACGATGATAAAACAGATGCTGAATAGATTCTTCTTCAATATTACAAAAGGAACATAAAGAAGATACATTCTGAGAAAACCTGCTCAAGAGTCAGTTACAAGGGTAATATCTATGAACAAACTTGAAATGGAGTTCTTTAATTTTACTTGAAATACACAATTTGTAAGGAGAAGTCGATATTTTATCCAGATCAGCGTTCGGATAATACTCAATTTAGATCTAGTTTTAGGGAGGTTCCTTGGAGTATATTTCACTCTATCAATCTATATAATATATGGGTTTCATTTTTGAAATGAGTAACAAAAAATATTGACCTTTTTTATGATATTCTAATCATTTTAGATGTACCTGTACATTTGGCTGTCAGGGTTTAAATATCTATGTGCATCGATCAGGTTCAGAGATTGACAGAGTTTTCCTATTAGGGGGTTAATGCTATTAGACACATTTCTAGGCGGAAATCTATCGGCAATTAAATCTGGTGCTTCGTCGAAATCGCCACCAATTAAAATAAACGCAGAAGGATATTTAAGTTTTAAATTATTTATATAAAGAAATATACGTCAAACAGAGTTATATTGTTTGCAGAACAGTTGACCCCATATTTGTTAACCATTATAAAATTAAATGCTTTCAAAATGAACAACTGAGATAATCCACCTTCCCATCCCTGAAGAAAGCGTTTCTAAAAATGCTCCTTTAAATCCGCTATTAAGTAATACAGCAACCCCACCTGGTGAGCTGGAGTTATGACAGAAAGAAATCGAGCTCCCCCATTGGGTACGCCAGAATTCTTCATCATTTACACAAGAGTGTGTTTCCTGCAAAAAATAAATGTCCCTTTTCTTAGATTTACAAAACAAAAAAACACGAACATTTAAAGAGAAACATGAAAAATGTGAACTAAACATAGGATCAGAACACTAAATAATTACAACAGTCAGAACTATTAAAGTAAATTAAATATGCTTCTTAGAATATATGCAGAGTTTAAGGTTCGAATTCCCTAAACAAATTTTAGAAGGACAACATACCCTGTCGTGGACCCAAAAAAAACTAATTTAGTATAATCACGACATAGAAGTCATACTAAATATCATAAACCGAAATTCTCTTCCCATTTATGAATGCAACGGGCCCATTAAACCCAGCTTTCTTTCCTTCTTTGCCTTTTCAACGAGTGACCAGAGTTTGTTTCTCGCCTCCTTGTCCTCATGTGTCAGATCTTCCAAGATTCAAATTTTATTCTGCTTCAGCAGTTCGGATCGCTTCGCTTCCGCCCATATTGCATATTGACAGGTGCAGGATAAAAACTGTACGATGATCTGGCGCGGGTTGGCATTTCAAGACTTGGGACCAAGCCTGTGCGCGATGTCGACCATGTCCTGTAGTTTCTCCACGGAGTGTGGAGAGAGATTCTTGAACAGCTCGATGATGACCATTTTGACATTTTCTCCTTCTTGCTCCGGTATCCCAGCTACACGGAGGTTCCATCTGCAGTTGTAGCTATCCAAACCACTGCATTTTTCCTTGAGAGTTTTATTTTCCTTTTCCAAAGTCTCCATCTTTGATTGCAGAGAAAGCATCTTTTCTGTCACATCATCCATCTGCTTGTTCGTGACTTCAAGCGAAAAGGAAAGCTTACAGATTGAAGAAGTATTTTACTTAACCGAGACCTCGACGGATTGCAGTTTTACCAACGACTCTTCTTGTAACTTGCTAACCGTTTGGATTGCCGCTAGCAGCACAGAATTAGACACCATGTCAGAGTTGTTAGTTCGAGTTCCCTATCGATACTACACTTCGTACTGCATCTTGATTAAAGACCCTAGGGGAAATTCATTTTTCTCTGATACTGAAGCTTTTTTTAATAACGCAGGTACTGCACGACCATTGGTTTGTATGGTTACCGCAATTAAAGGTCCCATATTGTCAAAACTGAAATTTCCTGGCTTTTTTCACGATAGCAGAGGTCTAGGGTCTATGAAACTACCATATAAGTTTCAAAACACTCAATCCACAGTAGAGCTCTCACAGCCTGCATAAAGTAGCTGTGCTTTTTCACGAGTGCTTGTGACTTCTGTAAAAATGTGATGTCAGAACTACTCAGTCACCGCCTTCAGTCCCCATCCCGAGCCCCGCCCACCGTCCTTTTGCTAAACCCCCAGACAGCATCGAATCAATGCCATTGCTGAGCAACAACAACACGGAAACATGTCGAAAGGTTAACTTTAACGAACGAAACCAGATCGGCTGACCTGTAATGTTACACTCTCACTCAAAGGATGGACGATCTGACAGGATTGTTACTATGAGGTGGATCAGGTCTAACATGTATAGTAAAGACAAACTCACCGTGTCTGTCTAGTCATGATGAAGATGTAAATACATTTCGATTTCAGCAGGCAACTATTTTTACAGCTACATTATTATTCCAGCCACAATTAATCAACACTGTATATACAGTTACAAATGATTATATATAAATCGTCAGTTTGTTGTTTTACACACATGCACACAGACATTATTTCATACATGACATAGTCGTGAGATGCAAGAAATCTTCAGACGCGCCAGTAACAACAAAAGACAATACTTTATTGAACCTTTTCTAAAAGGAAGTCTGCGCTGCAAACGCGATCATGTTTGACGATCGTTTCTGTCCAGTCCGCTCGTTTTATCGCACTTAACCACAGCTGTCGTCGGTTTTTTGTCTGGCAGTGGTAGCAGTTATGTGATCAAATTTCTAATTTGAGGCTGTATTACGTTGATTCTGGCACCCAACATCATCAAGATGATATTTTAAGCTCCTTATGTAGCCGCGTCCAGTTTTCCCTTTGTTTTGCAGCTAGCGCTGGGATGTAATTGTGATGTCGGCCCTACATGACCCTAGTTACTCAGAAAACAACAGGCCAATCAGAAGAGAGGCCCATGAATATTAATTAGTCAGGACAAATCAATCTAATTTTACAAGAGCTCCTGAGAAAAGAGCTGTAAAATATATATTGAGATGGTTTTTGATACTTATACCGCAGATATATATTCTTAAGGACATCAACACCTAAAATAAAACTCCAGAAAGATGTACAATATGGGACCTTTAAACCAATGGCGGCAGCGGAGCTGCGCAGCCTATGGCTGGAAAGCCCGCCAAAGCCTGTCAGAATGGGCGGGGCATCTAGCTATATAATGCGGGCATTCGCCAAGGCTCTTCAGATTACTTCTCCTTCAGCGACGACTACAAGATCTTCGCTCTTCAAGACTCGAAGCCTTCGCTGTTAAACGAGCCATCGCAGCGGATCCAGACCTCTCTCTGCTCGGCCAACTCGCCGCTTCTCAGCAGCCTGCAGTGCCTGCAGCAGCTGGTCCACCCTCAGAAGAGTGGACACTCCACCCACAAACGGTTCAGGTAATATGGGGAATCTTCGGCAGGCCAGAGGTCGACCTCTTTGCCTCAGAAGACAAACATATTTTTTCAAAGGACAGGGATGCGTTGGCCCACGATTGGCCCAACCGCCTCCTTTATGCTTTTCCCCGATCACCCTGATCCCGCAGGCAATCAAGCGAATCAGGGAACAGAAGCACAGAGTTCTGTTAGTGGCCCCGCTCTGGAGGAACCAGAATTAGTTCTCGGAGCTTGCGCAGATGCTCACTGCAGCCCCGTGGCCCATTCCCCTGAGACGAGACCTCCTCTCTTAGGCGAACGGAACGATTTGGCACCCCCAGCCCGATCTATGGGCACTACATCTTTGGCCTGTCGATGGGGGCCTTCAGTCCTCCCCGAGAAAGTGAGATGCCATCTATGAGATGCCTCTATGCCCTTAAGTGGTCTGTCTTCTCCGCCTGGTGTACTACCTGTGACGCAGACCCAGAAGAATGTGACATATTGCTGATATTGTCCTTCCTGCAAGAGCTGTTGGAAAAGGGTCGCTCCCCCTCCACGCTCAAGGTCTATGTAGCAGCTATAGCAGCCTCACACAATCATATAGATGGCCAATCAGCGGGCAGGAACAACTTAGTTGTTCGTTTCTTGAAGGGGTCTAGGAGGCTCAACCCGCTCCTCCCTTTCACCGTCCCGACATGGGACCTGCCTACAGTGTTGAGTGCTCTGAAGAGCCCTCCTTTTGAGCCCTACAGTCTGTTGACCTTCATCCCCTGACGTTAAAGACCGCTCTGCTACTAGCACTGGTATCAGTAAAACGTAAGGGAGATCTGCAGGCGCCATCAGTTAGCCCTTCTTGCCTCGAATTCGGGCCTAACGATTCTAATATCGTCCTGAAACCAAGGCATGAATACATTCCCAAAGTGCTCTCGACTCGTTCAGAGCACAAGTGATTACTCTCTCTCGGCGCTTCCTCCTTCGGACCAACACCAGGGTTTGAATCTACTCTGCCCTGTCAGGGTGTTGAGAATTTCTATAGAGCGTTCCGCCCCCTTTAGGCAGTTGGAACAGCTCTTTGTATGCTTTGGTGGCCGCACCAAGTGGTCTCTGGTCACAAAGCAAAGACTGTCCAGATGGATAATTGATGCTATTAAGCTAGCATACTCTTCTTTGGGCCAACTATGCCCCATGGGAGTAAGAGCCCACTCGACTAGAGGCATTGCCTCGTCCTGGGTGTGGTCTAGCGGTGTGTCCATTGCAGAGATATGTGCGGCGGCCGGCTGGGCCTCGCCGTCCACATTTGCCAGGTTTTATAATCTGGAAGTCCCTGCCTTACAGGCACGGGTCCTTTCTGCTTAACGGGCTCACTTTGTCACATGACAACCAGTATGGGTGTTTGCCTTCTTCTGTACACTCTTGGCCCTCAATCGAGCTCCGAGGCTGTACAGACTTATTTGGGACGATTACTCAAGGCTGGGTCAACCTCGATGAGTTTGAACCTTTGACCTTCTGCAGGGCTTCCCTGTACAATACTTGGTCCCTCTGGGCCCCTCTTTGTGTCTAAGGCAAGTTCAAGTGCTAGTCGTTCCCCTAGCATAGACACGGCGGGATTAAACGGGTTCCCCTAGCGTCTTTAATCAAGACGCAGTACGAAGTCTAGTATCGATGGGGAACGTACTCGCTCGGTACTCGGTAGTAATCGAGTACGATTTATTATGAGCAGGGGACTTACTAGGAGTATTGGGTGAAGCACCAAATGCATTTTCTAGGCATCTTGCGTAGTTATGGACCTTTAGGTTATCACTGTTTGCAGTTGCCTCAATAGAGGCTGTTTCCATCTCGTCTACCACGTCTGTAGCAACCGGCAGCTTGGCTTAGACACAAAAAAAAGAAAATTAGACTAAGTGGGTCCCAATAAGCATTAAAGTTAGTCTTAAAAGAATATGTTGAACTTCCACTACAAGAAATACAAATAATTAAACATGTAACTTCAAAGCTTTAAGCTCCGCATATAAAACAAGGAATAGAGCATGATAAAGTTGCTGTTACTACTGCGCCATCTTGACGCCGCCCCAGAAGTATATTTTGACTAGTAAAATATATTTATTCCCCTTTTAAAATGTGATTTTAAAGGTGCATTTACTCTTACGGCAATGCAATCACTTGTCGCGCACGTAGCTGTCGCTACAAGAAATAGCTATAAAATCCAGTCATTTCGATCGGGAGTTCAGGCAAATTCTCTGCAAAGCCCAACAGAAAGCTGTTTGGTTTGAAAGTAATTTCTGTGTGAGTTGTGCATCAATATTTCACTAGGAGAAATTGGAAGAAGCATAAACAAAGCAAAACAATTATATTGTAATAATAATAATAATAAATTGTATTTATAATGCACCTTTCTTACACTTAAGGTGCTACAATAATATAAAACAGCAATAAAAGAAACAACACAATACCAACAATGACAACAACAACTGTAAGATTTTAATTTAAAAACTTCACCAAAAACATATGTTTTGAGTAATTTCTTAAAACAATCAAAAGACGGAGCATCCTTATAGGAGGAGGCAGAGAATTCCACAACCTGGGAGCAATACAAGAGAATGACCTCCCACCCATCGTTTTGAGTTTACAACGGGGCTGGTATAGAGTAATAGAACAAGCAGACTGGAGAGACCGAGATGGTGTGGACACTGTAACCAAATTACAAATATACCCTGGGGCCAGCCCATGTACTGCTTTATAAGTTAAGAAAAGAACTTTAAAATCAATACGTGATTGAACTGGGAGCCAGTGCAGTTGAGAAAGCACAGGAGTGATATGACTGCGGGACGGCGTGTAAGTTAAAACACGAGCAGCTGAATTTTTGCACATGTTGCAGTTTCTTAATCAAATTTGCAGGTAACCCTGCAAAAAGTGAATTACAATAATAAAGCCAAGATGTTATAAAGGCGTGAATGAGCCGTTCTGCATCAGGCATAGAAAGAAACTGTCTGTGAACAAAAATAACCACGTCTGAATTAAAATGATAAAAATTAATTTCTATCACTTATTATTCATACACAGTAGCCTATCACAACTGTCAAACTGTGAAAGTTGAGTGATTAACAACATTTGTTACAGACAAAGCCTGCATTATATCATCTATATTATAGATTAGTTTTTCCTCCATTTTGCAAATCAGCAACTTGTGTGTCATCTAAAATGAGAGTTTCACACTTAAAGAAGTCTTTGCATGCTTGTTCATGTGTTTGGAACACTTAATTACACGTAATTGCTCTTAATTACTTTATTTTACAGTGCCCTTGTTACATGTTACATGTAGGCTACTTACTATAGTAATTGCAGTAAATTATGCAGTATTACATAGCACTAACCCTATATGTACATATATGTGGATAAATATTTTTATTTCCATTTTGAGCTCATAATCTTTAATCAAAATATTATTAATTTGACTCACTTCTCTCTTCTGACATACAAAAGGCCACAACTTTCTTCTGTCGAATGATATTTTGAAAAATGTTCCAATGTGTTTTTCCATACAGTTAGAGTTCATGGGCTCCAAGTTTTTATTTTTGGTTCCCAACATTCTTCAAAATATGTTCTTTAATGTTCCACCAAAGGAAAAAATGCGTACTGTTTTGAAACGATGTGGAGGGTTAATTTTCCCAAATCCCAAAAGCTGTCATTTTGCTGCTCGTCTGTATAGTAGTCATATCTGTACAACTTTGTTGCAACTATTGTTACAAAAGCTATCTCTGTAGCTTTTCATTGGATATTATCAGCTCTTTCTCAAAATAAAAACTGAAAATGACTGTAAATGACTCTTCCAGGATGGATGGTGCATGCGTTTTATGAGTAACATTGACTAAATGAACTCATGTTACACAGATTACGAACAAATTAGTGTGTGTTTTGATACAAGGTAGAGAAGTCTGAATAGCTTGTTTTGGTGCGGTTTCTCACAACACATCAGTGATTTCAACCTTTTGTGGTTGTTTGAATGCTTTTGAGAATGAAAGCTATCTGGTTGAATGCGTTTTCATCTATCTCTGAAAGAGTCAAAAGTGGACAAGCTCAAAACATTTCACACCTGTATTTACTGTCGTCCACTTGACAGAAATCTTATTTGCCAGTGTAAACACTGCCTCAGTTGACATTTTTGCATTGGTGGTTGCTGCATCACTTTGTTAACTCAACTTTGTTGTTTCTGTTGCCTTAAATATCTGAAGCCCCCCCACACCATCGTTGACTTTTCTGATACATATCAATGTAATGGCCATTAGATGTTCCTTCCTACACTGTAAAAACATTCCTGTGAAAAACAGTCAAATGACTGGCGGCTATGGCTGCCAAACAAAAACCGTTAAATTAAAGTAACATATCGTAATTGAAACAAGGAAAAACCTGTAAAATAACAGTTTTTCTTTCTGTTAAATCTTTAATGAAAATTTCTGTACAATTATTGTTTTTGCACTTTATTTCAATTAAAGGTATGGTACAATGCTGTTGTTTACATGCTTAAAGAGTTAGATTCTCAGCCTTATTTTCATTTTTTTTTTACAGTGCTTGCTGAAGCTAAAATAAGCTAAAAGTGGTAACATTTCAAATAACTGATTTTACACAAGTCACAATATGAATTAACATCACTGAACCAAACTATACACATCAATTTATACCAACAAAACTAGTTCAATCAGGTAGAAATATCTCTATTAAGTAATAATTGCAGGCTACTGCTTTTTATAGTGTAGGTTAGGTTGTCCTAATTATAGAAGCAATAATCCTTCATGAATCTTTCGAGCAAATAATTGACTCTATTATTTAAAATAAAATAATTTCATACATTCTGAAAAGAAATGGCAATTCTTAAAGACAGTCTGATACTAAAACAGAGCAAACCATTACAGAATAAAAATATCTACCCAAACATGCATGCACTTAGTGTTACATTTTAATTATGCAAATTATGGCTCTTGGCTAGAAATGGTTACAATTATCTTATTATTCTTTGGCACTGTGGCCATCTGTCTCCTCTGAGTGTTCAAACACTGAGCTGTATGGGTCCACACACATGCGCACATATTTAAATCTTGAGTTTTAAATAAATACAAATCTAAATGTTCAGAAACACATTAGTGCAATCATAATAATTATGACAAAGCAAATCTGACTTATTTTTATATGCATTATACATCAGCAATCTGCACAGAGTTCAGAGGTAACGACCCAGTCTTTTTTAATCTTATAAAAACATTGTATTATCCATCTTTACACACATTTCACTTGCATTTAGGTCAACAACATGCTTCTTCCCTGAGAGTGAGGAGAAAAGCGCTGCTAACAGAGCCAGTTACCTTGGAGCCGAAACTAGTCTTACAAAACCCACCAATCAGCCACAGCAAGAGTCAAGAGTAAGAACATGCCTAAAATCTCAACTCATTCCCTTGTTGCCTATACTGCTACATTTCCCCAGTGTAACTCTTTATCTGTCTTTATTTCTTTCAGGTCACAGCGGCTGATAGAATCGGCTCTGGCAGAAAATGAGTGTATGAAATATCTAGACAGGGATCAGATGCAGTGTTTGGGCGGATTCTGCCTATCCTCTGACACTCAAACAGGGTGTGAGTGTTGTCCAAGAAGGGGATAATGGAACCCAGGCATATATAGTTGAAGGTGAGGAAGAGTGTGAGAATGAAATAGATACTCTCGCCTCATAATACTTCTCAGAATGGAACAAGCTGTCTTTGGACTCATACTGCATGTTGATCTGTGAGCAGTGCTTATACATGGGTATCTTTTAACCTAGTGCTCAAAAGTCACTCATTATTAGCCGAGGTCCAGTTATGGCCTATTGTGAATAATAGATTTCTGTGGCTCTTTAATACTCTCTCTGGTTTGCAGTGAGATGTGCTTATGATTTGGTACTGTTTGTCTTCTGCTTTCAGCTTCTACTTACCCTTCAGCTCTTTATATTCAGTTTACATATAAATCACAATCATCATGGCCGCATCTGACTGTTAGTGGAGTTATATCACTTTAATCCTATAATATAATATAATATAATATAATTTTGTCACTGTGCTTTTAAAACTTCTATGTAAACATCCTCTTTGCATTTGAAATGGATAACAGCATTTACAGGCTGTGGTTTGGCTTTAGCTCAAATAAACTGTCTGCTTCCCTGTCGATTAATAATAGCTTCTCTGCAAAAGCTGTTATATGTGAAAAAACTATTTGTGATAAAATATAAAATCAGAGTAAAATTTAAATAAATAGCAGAATCCAGATACTCTGGATCAAAGTTCTGCTTTGCTATCATAGGAATAAGATTATATATTTTTATAACAATTCAAAATAGAATTAAAATCGAAAACAGTTATTTTATATTGTAATAACATTTCACAATATTAATGTTTTATATAAAATAAATGTAGCCTTGGTGAGCAAACAACAAATTTCAAATTATATCTCACAATTATTATTTTTTTTTCTTTTTATCTCACAATTCCATCTTTCCTTCTCAGAATTGCAAGTTAAATCTGTCTTTATGACTTTATGAATTGCGAGACAAAGTCTGAATTGTGAGATAAAAAAAAATCACAATTACCCTTTTTGTTTCTTTTTTTTATCCAGTGACCGAAACCAGCTTCCATAAGTATTTAAATATTCATGTACATTTTTTTTTTTTACATGCTGAAGGAAGCAAAGTTATATTCTCAATATCCATATATGTTAGTCGGACTTTACAAAAATGGTGTCAGTGCTTTAGTCCAGCTGAAATCAAGAACAAGTAGCAAAGAGGTCACTTCACTTAGAATTCTGAAAGATACAGTAGCCAAAAAAACAAAAACAAACAAACAAGACAAGTCACACACACACACACACACACACACAACTGTTTGGTTTTTATGGTTTACGGGGACTTTCCATAGGCGTAATGGTTTTTATACAATACAAATCGTATGTGCTATTGCCCTACACCTAACATACACCTAAACTTAGCCCTCACAGGAGACGGTGCATTTATATTTTCCCTCAAAAAAAACTCACTCTGTATGATTTATAAGCGTTTTAAATTGTGGGGACACTGAAATGTCCTTAAATCACCTTCTCCTTGTAATACCTATGTCATACCCCATGTCATTATACAAATTTGTGTCCTCTATAAACCACATAAACATGCCCACACACACACCCACACACACACACACACACACACACACACACACACACACACACACACACACACACACACACACACACACACACACACACACACACACACACACACACACACACACACACACACACATTCTGTTTAATCCTTTAAAGAGAAGGTGCAAAATAGTCATAAAAATGTTGTTGCTACCAGAAATATTGACTAACATTACAAATGTACTTTAGACACTCGTTCAATCTGTCCCTGTCTCTCACTGAGGCACATTAATTAGTATGCACCTCCCATAGTGTTTGCAGGACCAGGCAGGCAGCAGGAGAAGTGTGAGACTGACCTGCTTCTGGAAAGAGAAAGAAAACATTCCTGCTGGTTATGTGGGGCGGAATGAGTTTTAAAATGTCAGTGCATGTCTAAAGACCCAGGTTGCAAGTTAAATAAAAGGATAGAGAGGAGCAGGAGTGAAATCTATTACCATCCATTAAAGTGTTCATCAATACCTGTCCGTGAGCTGTGCTAATTCCAGCCGTGATTTGTTAGAGGAGGCCAGTATTTGTCCTGATGTGCTGGATTGTTTGGGCTCTGAGCATCTCCGTGCCTAATCTGCGACGGGTCAGATCATCTGTCTATGTGACAGTCACGCTGCCACTCAACATCTGTCATTCCCACCAACCTTGAGAGCTGTAGATGATGTGTGTGTGTGTGTGTGTGTGTGTGTGTGTGTGTGTGTGTGTGTGTGTGTGTGTGTGTGTGTGTGTGTGTGTGTGTGTGTGTGTGTGTGTGTGTGTGTGTGTGTGTCTGTGTGTTAACAGAGGGAAAACTGGAGGCGTCCAGGGCTGGCCAGAAGCTGCACATCATTGAGCCGGGGATGATGTTTGAAGAACTGGCCCTCATTCATAACCACACCTGCTCCACTACTGTCACAGGTATTGACATACATGTGTGCATCAACACACACACCACACACACACACACACACACACACACACACACACACACACACACACACACACACACACACACACACACACACACACACACACACACACACACACACAACACACACACACACACACACACCACACACAACACACACACACACACACACACACACACACACACACACACACACACTTGCTCATTTCATCCCTTATCAAATGTCAGCTAAAGAGAAACACACAGGAGGAAAACTGTTTTGCTCAGAGGTCACTCTTTTATAGCTTAGAGGGCTTAATGGAATCTTTTACTTTTATTTACTGTAACTATAAATTGTGTTTCACTGAAACCTCCTTAAAGGGGTCATATGATGCTATTTTATAGATCATTATTTTGTGTATTTGGTGTAACAGAATATGTTAACATGCTTTAATGTTAAAAAAACACATTATTTTTCAAATACTGTACATTATTGTAGTTCCTTTATTATTGTAGCACATGTTATGACATTTTCATAAATTAACCTTGAGTTTCTCTATGCCCCGCATCTCTCAAACGCGTTATTTTCTACAAAGCTCCTCCTTCCAACAAGCACAGCCTGCTCTGATTGGCCAGCTGACCACGTGCATTGTGATTGGCCGAACAACACAAGCATGCTTCGGAAATGTAACGCCCCTTACCATAATCGCGAGCTTTAGCTTTCAAGCTAGTTTTATCAGAGTCACGTGATAGACACAGTGATGATGCTCGTATGTATTTGCAGTACACAAGCCGCGGTTAAGACGATTTCTGATGGGCTGTACACTCTGCTGTGATGTGACCCTTTTCCCCTCACACACACACACACACACACACACACACACACACACATACACACACACACGACGCGTTACATGCAAAACTATGCATTTGAACAGTCAATAGCAAATACTTGAACTAATAACACTGTACTGTACTCTCCTAGTTTCGCTATATGCGTTGCACAAATTCGAAAATTTGGGTTGTGCTCTTGTGTTGTAAACAATCTTAACAATGATTCCTAAATGCATCTACTTTCGGAAGGCCAAATAAAGTGCTTTTGCTTTCACATAGAAACACACAGCGTCTGCCTGACAGGGCTGCATTAACACTACTGCGGTTACTGAAACCACGCCTTCTTTCTTTGCGTGAACATTTGGGTGGCATTACGCAAATATTTCCACACCATGACGTAGACATGTGGGGGCAGTTTTAATGAGCCATTTTAGGGGGCGAGTACGAGTCTTAACTTTTATAAAGAATATCTCTTTGAGACTTTAGTCTTTGCAACTTTAAGGATCTCATCTACGCACAATCAGCTTGTAACACTCCAAAGAGAAAGTAAAACTTGAAATCGCATCATATGACCCCTTTAAATAAGACAATTGTTGACAGCGAGTAAGAGTATAGTATAAAAGCTTGCTTGCACGATGAGAAAAAAAAAATATTAATTCCCACTTTAAAAAATAAAAGTCAGAATTGCGAGATATGTACTCAGAATTGCAGGGCAAAAAAAAATCTGCATTTTGAAATGAAAAGATGCAATAACCTTTGTTATTTTTAAATCCATGGCAACACAAAAAATGTAGATTTAAAGTCATAATTCATAGAAAGTCAGAATTTTGAGTTTATCACATCAATGCTGAGTTTATATCTCAAAATAAAGTCCATTGCGAAACACAATATCACAGTTTACTAGAATAAACTAGCTGCAATTGCAAAATATAAAGTTACACTACAAAACAGCTGCATTGGAATGGGTTGCATGGGATATAAAGTTGTGAGACAAAGTCGCAATTGCAAAATAGATACATAGCAAAACGCCATGTCACAATTGTGAGCCAAAGTTACACTGTGAGCTATAAGACACATTACGAGATATAAAGTCACACTTACTAAATTTGCAATTGTGAAATATGCAGTTATATTGAAAAACACAATGTCGCAATTGTGAGATATAAAATGTCATTATATTATCAATTTGCTATTACTACCAACAAAGTCACAATTTTTTTTGTTTTGTACTTAAGTCTATTTTGAATGTACCGAGCTGATAGTATAGATCTGATAATTTGGTTTTGGAAGAATATTTGAAAGCATACTTGCAGACTTTGGCACAGTTTGAGACACTGAGATCTCTTTGAAAACTCTAAATAAGATGTGAGATCACTGAGGTCTTGGTCTTTTTCTCAGAAGAAGGAGAGCTTAAAAAGTCTATGTTTGCTGTGCATTTATTCCTGTTGTTAGTATTCCTGTTGCTGAGATAGTAAATCTCATTTGAAAATGATTCGTTTGCACACTCACAACTACGATGTTCACAAAATGAGTGTAGTAGTACATATGTTGTTTTTTCCCAGTTTAATCCCACTTGGGATGCTCTGAGCGTGCATGTCTGGGTAATCAGAGTATTCCCACCATCACCAGTCTGAAACTGTTCTGAGAGATCAGTGGAATATAACATCAAAGGAATCAGGAAAATCCACATATAAAGTCTCAGCCCACAGCACGCCACACTAGAGTCCACAACACATGCTGCATATTGAATAGACAGATCTACAAAACCCATTTGGTTGTGATTTTGAAACCTCTTTATGTGTTAGTTTTTTTATATTGATGTTGGTCCTTCTGATCTTACAACATGTCTTTTGAGAAAAGATGTCTTCTTTAGAAACATCTGTAGTTATCAATCGCTGCATCTGATGCTGTACACTAAAAATGTAATGTATATGTTGAAATTTTATCTTTTAAATATAACTAAGAAAATACCTCCATTGAAATGAAAATTTATCCTAAAGAATCCCATTTCTACCTCAGAATAAAACTTAGGTAACTGTAAGAAATAGCATTACATTACAAAACACAAAGTCGCAATTGCTACAAATAAAGTTGCAATTGTGAAATATAAAGTTATAAATGTGAAAGTTGTCATTTATGAGATATAAAGTTGCACTTACAGTATATACAGTTACATTGCAAAACATAATTCTGCAGTTGTGAAATATAAAGTGACATTACAAGATATAAAGTCGCAATTACAACAAATAAACTCGCAACTGTGAAATATACTGTTACATTGCAAAACACAATGCTGCAATTGTAAAATAAATTAACTGCAAATAAAGTTGGAATTGTGAAATAAAATTTCGAGATTCAAAGCCTTTGTTGTCATATGCACATTTTCCTGTACAGTGAAATTCTTACCCTACTTTCCACTCTAAATGCCGCTAATAGAAAAAAAATACAGTACAGTGTGAAAGATATAAAGTTGCAATTGGAAAATATACAGTTACGATGTAAAACACAAAGTCACAAATGTGAGATATAAAATGACACTACGAAACAAAAAGTTGCAAGTACTACAAATAAAGTCAGAATTGTGACATATACAAATACTTTGCAAAACACAAAGTCGTAATTGTGAGATATAAAGTTTAAATTATGAAATATACAGTTAGATAGCAAAACACAATGCCACATTTGTGATATATAAAGTGGCATTACGAGATATAAAGTTACAGTTACTACAAATAAAGTTGCAATTGTCAAATATACTTACAATGCGAAACACAAAGTCATAATTGCGAGATATAAAGTCACAGTTGTAATATATACAGTTACAGTGCATGTGAAACAATGCTGAAATTGTAAGATATAAAGTGACACTGTGAGATACAAAGACAATTATTACTACAAATGAAGTTGCAATTGTATAGTTACAGTGTTATAGTTAGTTGTAGATACAACTAAAAAACACAAAGTTGTAATTGTGAGATGTAAAGTTGCAGTTGCGAAATATACAGTTACGATGCAAAAATTACATTTGGAGTTTTAGTCAAAATTACTAGGCTAATGTTATTGCGAGACAAAATCAGTTGTGAGACAAAGTCACAAGTACTTGAAATAGTCGCAATTTGCAAAATATATAGTTGCACTGTGAAACACAGACAGTAAGATATGACAAATAGTAATATATGATGTCACATTGCAAGATATATTATCACATTCACAATTGTTAGAAATAAAGTCCCAATTATAAAAAAAAATCTAAATGTAAGGTATAAGTAGTTATATGTCATTGTGAGATTATTTTTTATTAATGAACATGCTAAACATGTTAGTTGCATTTTAAATACATGGGTTTCTGTTAATAAAATATCTATTTTATATGTCTTTCTCCTACCCTAAACAATATATATTTGTCAGATAGATGAATTAACATTCATTTCTGAGGTGGATCCCCTATAGCATGCTTTGATTTATGACTCTCTCAACACCTGTTCTCTCGCTTATTTCACATCCTCTCTTTAGTCCAGCCTGAGCCACAGGGGCATCAGCTTGACCTATTCATTTTAATAAGTCATAGCAAGACATACAATAAAAAAGCAAGGAATAAAGTCTGAAAGAAAGCGAATAGGCTAAAAAAGATGAATTGAAATTGAATGGAGGATCCAATCAAGTTGTATCATTTTCCAGATGTTTTGTTTCTTCTACAGGGAATGTCTACCTTGATTGTGTGTCGTTTTCATTTTTCAGTCGATATCCTTTTCCATTTTCGCAGTTCTCTTTTATTTTATCCCTCTCAGCCTCTCTTTCAGACTATTTCTTCCCTCTCACCCCTTTTATTTCAAACCTTTGATCAAGCTTCCCTCAACTCTTTTCTTCAGCTTTGTTCAGGTCTTGTGCCTGGTGACAGCTTGAAATTGCTTTCTTTTTTCACTTTGCTCCTCTTTTTCATCTCTCTGTTTCTTTTCTGAACCTTACTCTCTAACCTGATCGCCTCTATATGTCTAAGTCAAAGATAAACACAGTTTCCTCAGTTGCTTGTAGATCTCAGATTCTGTGACTTGCATTTTAAAATGTGTGATTTGTGACCTTAATCAAATTCGTGGAAAGGCAATATTAAAGTGGCATTAAAGTCATACTTAAACAAGTAAACATGTCATTGCATAAAAAAGCTAAAAATCATCCAGTTAACAAATATATGTGGCCTTGCTTCTGAAAACGTCTCGGGTTACTCGCGTAACCCTTGTTCTCTGAATAGGGAACGAGACGTGCATAAAGCTTACATGCTTTGGGAACGCCCCTGGGCGTGCCGATTGTCTGGAACCCATATAGAATCACGCCAGTTCATTGGCTGATGGTGCGGAAGCCGCCCCCGACATTCTCACGTTGCATCTTATACTGGCGAACGTGCCATTTGATCCTCAGATTTCTCTGCCGAAGAAGGTCCTTGTCAGCAGCGTGAGGAGCTTGGCAGCAAACGCAGGATGGGCGAACGCGTCTATGCCCAGAGGTGCCGGGGAACTCAGGGAGAACCAAAGCGGGCATTGGGATGACTCTTGTGATGCAAAGAGGTCCACTTCGCAGAACAGATCCCAAATCTGGACTACTGTCTGACGGTTCAGCATCCACTCCACCGGCCTGAGTTTCTGCCTCAACAGAAAATCGTCCGCCAGGTTCAAAACTCCCGGAACGTGAACTGCTCTCAGGGAGAGGAACTTGTTCTGAGACCAAAGGAGAAGATGGCGCGCAAGCCTGTGAACTCCCATGGCGATTTATGTGGGATACCACCGCCATGTTGTCCGTTCTGACTATCACATGACACCTTCTGAGAAGGGGGAGAAAGTGAATCAGAGCCAGGAAAACAGCTTTAAGCTCCAGGCAGTTTATGTGCCAGGAGAGGAACTCTCCTGTCCAAACACCGTGCGCCGGTCTGCCTTCGAAGACCGCGCCCCAGCCTGTCATTGATGCGTCCGTCGTAACCATGTGTCTTTTTCAAGAGGTTACACGCTCACAAAATATTACATTTTTAATATAGTCTGGAGGTACACTTATTCGATCAATTTGTTTTTAATTGAAGCAAAACACAGATACAAAGGTAAAAATATAAACAGAAAACATACTCTAAAATAAGTGCAAAAAGTATATACATAAGACTTTTTCATTCCGCGTCGTCCCATCAAGCTCTCGCTGGATCCGCTCCTCGGCTATCAATGAGAGAAACGTCTGTACTTCCTCAACAGACCACGAAACGGCTATTTGTTGGTTGATACAAAAAGGTGCGTTTGTTCAAACAAAAGTTGCGTCCGATCCTTCGCTGGCTTGCTGATTTAATCTAGCGGGTATATGTTGGGTCTCGTGTCACAAATTCAGTAACGCAGTAATGACGATTTTCTCAGGCCAATCAGTGATCAGTAGAGTTTACACGTCACGTTTTGGTAACGGTACGGATCGCTTGGAACCCCGGCCGAGGTGGTACTAAAAAAGTACCAGGTACCAGGTACTGTACCCAGTGGAAAACCCCCCAAAAGTGAACCGTACTGAACCGTACCGTGCCGTACTATGCAGTGGAAAAGCGCCAACAGAGACATGATGGCCTAGCGGGCCAAGCATGCATTGAATTTGGAGATCCGGGCAGGAGCCAGATGGGCCTGTATTTGAACGGAATCCAAGTGAACCCCCAAAAACACAGTTTGTCGAGAAGGGGTGAGAACACTCTTTTGGTGTTTGTTATGAGGCCAAGAGCACGAATGTGGCGGAGGACGATATCTCTGTGATAACTCACTAACTCCCCTGGAGTGGGCCAGTATGAGCCCAAAAGGCTGTTTCCAGGATCTGGAGATCTCATGATGCAGTTTGCTGAAAAATGGCAATTTCCTCTGTCCAGACCTGGAATTCGGGCCGCTAAGGAACCGCTCGTCGAGTTTGGACAATTGAGACTCCCGGGGCTCATCGGGCCAATCTATAGAAAGCTTTTCAGTGGCGTGCGAAAGCGAGCACGGAGTAGGCCGCAGAAGGCCGCGCCTCCTGGCCGCTAGGCGGGAAAGAGTCGATCAAAGCAGGCCCGAAATCCTCAGAGTCGGAGGCTGCTGTGAATAATACGTCATCTAGCCCGAAGGAGACGGTGTTGTGTGCCTCCGGGCTAGGATATAAGTAATCGTGCGCAAATTCAACCGGCGAACTCGCGCGCACGTGCTCAGGTGAGAGAGGGAGATAAATTGCGAAGCCCGTCTGCTCGCTCTCTATCGCCTCAAGCTCTACATCCGAACACCAGGTCGCGGATTCGCGTAAGGTTGCGGAGGCCTCCGGGGCGCGATGGGGAAACACGGATGACTCCCTTTCAAAAACCTCAAGCCTAGAGCACGCCTTGCATGCGTGTAAAAAACGCTTACATTTAACGCACTTACTGTGCGGGTCGTCGCTCGCGATAAAGCAAGCGCACGGTGGCTGGCAGCGACGATATTCCATGGCACTTCACCGCGAGGAGAACAGAGTTCCGCTACTGCAGTCGCCGAAGTGCAAATGGAGAGGTAATCCAAGAATCAAGAAAATTAGATCAAAATCGGGTTGTTTCGAAATTAGAAGAATTGCAACAAGAAGGTCTAATATGGCCGCTTCATGAAGGCAGAAAAATCTGAGGAGCAGATGGCGCGTTCGCCAGTATAAGATGCGACGTGAGAACGTCGGGGGCGTTGGCGTGATTCTATATGGGTTTCAGACAATCGGCATGCCCAGGGGCATTCCCAAAGCGTGTAAGCTTTATGCAGCGTTGAGTGAACCTATGAAAGAGAACCCAAATAAAGTATTTTTTTGTGATTTAATGTTTTCTACTTTCTATAATGTAAAGAACATTCTGTGAAAATGTAACCTTGATATCTTTAATATTGACTGAGTAAGACCATGTCATAGATTAAAATGAATGGTTGAAATCAATCAATCATTTTGATGCTTGTTATCTCATAATTAGATTTTAAAACTTTAGCCAGCATTTCCCAGACAGGGTCACATATGTTCTAAGAATAAAAGTTACAATGAAATCATTTATATATGTGTATATATATACACAGTATACACACACACACACACGCACGCACGCACACACACATATATAAAATATAAATATACATTATATATATATACAGTGGGTACAGAAAGTATTCAGACCCCCTTAAATTTTTCACTCTTTGTTATATTGCAGCCATTTGCTAAAATCATTTAATTTATTTTTTTTTCCTCATTAATGTACACACAGCACCCCATATTGGCAGAAAAACACAGAATTGCTGACATTTTTGCAGATTTATTAAAAAAGAAAAACTGAACTATCACATGGTCCTAAGTATTCAGACCCTTTGCTCAGTATTTAGTAGAAGCACCCTTTTGATTTAATACAGCCATGAGTCTTTTTGGGAAAGATGCAACAAGTTTTTCACACCTGGATTTGGGGATCCTCTGCCATTCCTCCTTGCAGATCCTCTCCAGTTCTGTCAGGTTGGATGGTAAATGTTGGTGGACAGCCATTTTAGGTCTCTCCAGAGATGCTCAATTGGGTTTAAGTCAGGGCTCTGGCTGGGCCATTCAAGAACAGTCACAGAGTTGTTGTGAAGCCACTCCTTCGTTAGTTTAGCTGTGTGCTTAGGGTCATTGTCTTGTTGGAAGGTAAACCTTCGGCCCAGTCTGAGGTCCTGAGCACTCTGGAGAAGGTTTCGTCCAGGATATCCCTGTACTTGGCCGCATTCATCTTTCCCTCGATTGCAAGTTCTATCTTGGTCTCATCAGACCAGAGAATCTTATTTGTCACCATCTTGGAGTCCTTCAGGTGTTTTTAGCAAACTCCATGCAGGCTTTCATGTGTCTTGCACTGAGGAGAGGCTTCCGTCGGGCCACTCTGCCATAAAGCCCGGACTGGTGGAGGGCTGCAGTGATGGTTGACTTTCTACAACTTTCTCCCATCTCCCGAATGCATCTCTGGAGCTCAGCCACAGTGATCTTTGGGTTCTTCTTTACCTCTCTCACCAAGGCTCTTCTCCCCCGATAGCTCAGTTTGGCCGGACGGCCAGCTCTAGGAAGGGTTCTGGTCGTCCCAAACGTCTTTCCATTTAAGGATTATGGAGGCCACTGTGCTCTTAGGAACCTTAAGTGCAGCATAATTTTTTTTGTAACCTTGGCCAGATCTGTGCCTTGCCACAATTCTGTATCTGAGCTCTTCAGGCAGTTCCTTTGACCTCATGATTCTCATTTGCTCTGACATGCACTGTGAGCTGTAAGGTCTTATATAGACAGGTGTGTGGCTTTCCTAATCAAGTCCAATCAGTATAATCAAACACAGCTGGACTCAAATGAAGGTGTAGAACCATCTCAAGGATGATCAGAAGAAATGGACAGCACCTGAGTTAAATATATGAGTGTCACAGCAAAGGGTCTGAATACTTAGGACCATGTGATATTTCAGTTTTTCTTTTTTAATAAATCTGCAAAAAACAACCTGTAGTAACATTTACAAAATGTCAGATGATGTCCAACAAAAAAGCTAAAATATTTCAGACAAAACAACAACCTTCATTCATGAATGATAAAAAATGTGTCTGTGCTAATGTTTTGAGAACATTATTAAAGACCAGATAACCTTGAATTAATATTCTATTAATGTTACTGGAAGAATGTCTGTGTGTAAATTTAATAAAACCTTGCCAATGTTCTGAGAATATTCCCTGTTAGCTGCGAAGCATATTACATCAAGCAGCATTTAATTTAATGAAAGAGAGGGAAATTTTTTTTTAATTATAAAACAACATACATACCGTTCTTCAAAATGAAGACAAACAATATTTGGACACTTTGTGGTTTTTAAATGTTAGTAGAACCTGCCTATGCTGTTGTTAATTGGTTTAGCAACAAGATGAGCACTGCAAAAATATGAATATATATATATTATTATAATATACTATATTTCAGAGCGTTGCATAATGAACTATATGTTTGAAACAATCTCTTTAAAACCAAGTGGACACTTTAATGCCACCTCTACAGACTTTATCACAGACATTTCAATCATTTAGTTAAGCATGATTTAAATAATATTAATAATAATAATAACACTCATCAAACCTGTATGGCTTTTTGCCTTAATCTGGCCTTGAAACTGTATTAAAATTAAATGTGCTTGCTTTAAAATCCCCACGTGTTGTGAGTGTTTTTTCTGCTTCTTAAATAACAAAATGATGCTACTGTTATGCTTTGAAAACCTTGAAACCTTGAAAAGTGGATAATTCATGTGTTTGGGATTAACAATCAGGTTGAATTGAATAAAAATGGTGTGGTGTCAGGAATCAAAACATGAGAAGACTAGGTTGGGTTTAACATATTTCCCCATTAAACATTGTTAAATTGAATGTTTTCCTCTAATTAAAACCCAGTGGACTGATGTTTTACAACACATGAGGCATGCCTTCACTAAAAGATGAGGAAATCCATAAATTACCATACAAAATATGTATTTATTTATCCAACCATATGTGTGTGTGTGTGTGTGTCACTCTGCAATGGTTTCTAAAATTGTAATTGATCCAAAAAATTGCATTTCAGTTATATCTGTGTTCATGATGTTTTTTGCAGTCCAGTTCTGAATTTCTTTCGCTGCGTAATGATTAATTCTTGGCTATTCCGCAGAGGAAAGGACAGGAGATAAGAGAGAGGTACAGAGGTAGCAGGGGAGAGCAGAGGAGACCGATTGCAGCGTTTCTCTTCCCTACGACAGCACAGTCAATTAATCGTGTCATTACAGATTCAAGAGAGTCTCAGGAAGTGATCGAGAATGAGTTTGGGTTGAACTCTATTTTCAGCTCTTCCCTATTTTGTAGAAAAATTGTAACTTGGTAGAAGCAGGTCATTATTCAGGAGCATAATTTTTCAGTGTGTTTTGGAGTCACCTGAAACACAAAATATATACATAAAATTACGGTTTTCTCTTTTAACATGCTTTAAAATGTAATTCATTCCTGTGATCAAAGCTGAAGTTTCAGCATCATTACTTCACTCTTCAGGTTTACATGATCCTTCAGAAATCATCCTAATTTGCTGATTTATTATCGATGTTGGAAACAGTGCTGCTTAATATTTTTTGGAACCTGTGATACTTTTTTCTGGATTATTTGATGATAAAAAGTTAAAAAGAACAGCATTTATTCAAAATAGAATTCTTTTCTGACAATATAAGTGTTTACTATCATTTTTTATCAATTTAACATATCCTTGATGAATAAACATATTAATTTATTTAAAAAAAATTGTTTAATAAAAACAGAAAAAATAAAATAAAATAAATATCAACCCCAAATCTTTGAACAGTAGAGTTTATTTTCACAAAAGATTTCTATTTTGAGTATGTGTTGTTTTTTTCAATTTTTTTATATAATATTATTGGTCTCACGGTAAAAAAACTGACCAGTGTTTTTATAAACATTTATGTAAGCTGTTATATGTTGTATATATATATAACGTCAGAGGGGCCTTTGGACCTGATATATGAAACAAACAAATTATTTTCATTGCCTGGCAACCCATATATTGCCCTGGAAATGTAATTTATCCCATGTTAGCTTAAATAAATTAATGAGAGTTTAGAGATAACGTTTGCTGGTGAACAGATCAGCCTCAATCAATGCAAGTCTGCTGTTTTTCACAGAGATCCCACACTTGTTTGTCTTATACAGTTCATACCGTCCATATCAATTTCTCTTTCTGTCTTTATAAGTCTATCCACCAAAGCCGAACTGTCTCGCTCTCTCCTTTGATCTCTCTTCTTCACAGACATCAGGAAAAAAATCACGTATTTGTGTTTCACCAAAACACAGAGCTGTGAGTTCACAGACTGTTGGAAATCCAGTTCTTCTCAGACCCCTCTGTGTGTGTGTGTGTGTGTGTGTGTGTGTGTGTGTGTGTGTGTGTGTGTGTGTGTGTGTGTGTGTGTGTGTGTGTGTGTGTGTGTGTGTGTGTGTGTGTGTGTGTGTGTGTGTGTGTGTGTGTGTTGTGTGTGTGTGTGTGGTGTGTGTGTGTGTGTGTGTGGTGTGTGTGTGTGTGTGTGTGGGGGTGTGTTGTGGGGTGTGTGTGTGTGTGTGTGTGTGCAGCTCTGGTGAACAGCAGGCTGTGGGTGATGGAGGGTCAGGTGTTTCAGAGGATCATGCAGAGAAATGGCCTCATCGCTATCACACAGTCTCTACACTTCCTGCGCAGGTTAATGCCACCATTACCAGACACACACAAACCTTTACAAGACACCTTTGTCCCTCACAGATTTGATAAATAAATGAGGAAATATATTTTTATGTACGCACATTCTTGCTTTCAGCTTAGGTATTTTTTAAATAGCTTTTTGAAATATATTTATTTGATTGTTTGATTGATTGAAAAATGTCACTGTTTGTTTGTTTTACTTTAAGTCAGGGCCATAACCACCATAGACAGAGGGAACAACAACATTATTTTATAATCATTGCGGTATTATTATAGATTTTACAAAAGATATTTTGAATTAGTTTTTAGTTTTGTATTTTTCTGTTTATTTAAAAGGTAAATAATGTCAATAAGTTTAAAATAATTTGAGTACATCAAGTCAATCCAAATGAAAATGAGAAATGTTGTTTTGGCAACTACTCTAGCTAACATAAAAAGATAAAATAAGTGTATATATATATATATAACTAAAATGGCTTTTTAGTGACCAACAGAGGTTTTTCCTTGGCTGATTCATAAACCTTAAATCCTAAATATGCAGTTATACCCCTAATATATACACTAAATTGTTACAATAAAATGCTTTTTATCAATTTTGACCCCAAAGCATCACATTCTTTTACTCCATCACATTAAATTGTATATATATATATTATATATATATATACAGCCAGATGTCTTTGTCAACCCTGTTACAGTTCAAATGTTTTGGGGTTTAATAATAGTATAAGTTGTCAAAAATGGCTTAAACCGGTCAACACATTATTCTTGAGCTTTGTGCCATGAACATTATTTGATCACTATGATATTTTCCTCTATAACAGAGCTGAAATATTGAGCATGTGAATCTTCTGTACAGAAACGCTCATCTCATGACCTGAAATATGAAGTCAGAAGGATCAGACCAGTATTTCAGGGAAAATGTCAAAGTACAACAGGGTTGAACAGAAATTCTGCACTTTTTCAAAAATGCTTAAAACATGTAGACAGTGAAATCTTGTTCATTTTAATAAATACAACATTTAGATTGAATTAAGTTTTATTGATTCATATGTTCAATAAAATATAATGGTGATTACAAACTAAGAGTTAAATGTATTAAAAAAATAGTATTCTGTTAATCTTATAAGTATTAATATTTTAGAATTTTTTGTGCCTAAAGTGGGTTTTAACATATTTCCACTTTGCTAGTTTACTGAAAAACATGAATTTAGCAATGCAGCTCAGATGTAATTTTCTGTAAGGAGTCTAATCTGATTTACACTGACATAGTGAATAGCTGTCTGCTTTCCTGACTCTCGTTTGTCTGTCTGTTAGTGTGGCACTGCTCTGTGTGTTTCCCGAGGATGTTCTCGTGAAAGTGTCTGATTCACTGGAGGAGGTGAGTATGACTGAGCATCATCATCATATTTCACTGCTGTACCTGATCAGCATGTGATCAAATCAATAAACGTTTGACTTGAAGTGCTGCCTTTAGCTTGATCAAATCCATGTTTAGTGTGTTTGCACCAATAAAAAGGAGTAGTTCACCCAAAAATGAAAATTCTATCATTAATTACTCACCCTCATGTCGTTCCAAATCCGTAAGACCTTCGTTTATCTTCGGAACACAAATTAAGATAGTTTTGATGCATTCTGAGAGCTCTCTGACTAGGATCCTTACATGATCACCCGTAATGTTACAAAGCTATGAGAAAAGCTATGTCTCCTCCACGTCACCCTATACCGCCATTTTGGAGTGTATAACATACGTAAACAATGCTTGCAACGTATGTGTGCGGATATGTTGTTTACACTTTGATCTGAATGGAAACAGCGTATCCGAATACATACGTTGCATGCGTTGTTTACGTATGGGATACTCGTGAAGTTGTTATTTTTGTTTTCTTTGCACACAAAAAGTAATCTCGTAGCTTCGTAAAATTACGATTGAATGCCCTGATGTCACATGGATTATTTTAACGATCTCCTTGCTATGTTTCTGGACCTTGACCGTGTAAGGACACTTGCTGTCTATGGGAGGGTCTGAGAGCTCATGAGATGCATCCGAAAATATCTTAATTTGTGTTCCGAGTCTTACGGGTTTGGAACGATATGAGGGTGAGTAATTAATGACAGAATTTCTTTAGGGGGAGAACTATCCCTTTAATCAAATCTCTAAAAAACACTGATATATTTAAAATAAAATCAGTTTATGTAATGTTTTTCTCGATATATTCATCCATATGCATCTTTGTCGTAGTCTCACTATAATGATGGTGATTATATAATTCAAAATGGAAATCCAGGAGACATGCTGTACATTCTGAGTCAAGGCCAGGTGAGAAAGACGTCTGTCTGTCTGAAAAAAATATGTCTGTGTATTCTATATATGTGTATATATTGATATGTGGATATCAAACCAAAATTGATTCAGATGCCTTCAACATTTCAACATTATCACAGTTTATTCCCTATAGTTTAGAAAACGCTAATAAAATATTTCAAGAACTCGGAGTTAAACTGTGTCAGAACAAATTCATCAGGATAATGTCAGATAACTTTGAAAGAAATGTAATGAATTCAGTTGAATAGCTGTCAGCTGTTAAATTTAAGTACACAATAGATAATACCAATTTAGGTTTAGAATTGAGATAATACCAAGTCAACCAACCAATCACCAAGCAATGCTTAATTTAGTTCAGTATGTGGTGTAAAAAACACTGAAGCAAAACATGGTCAGGTCAAAGTGTCTGAATCATTTTTGATAAATTTCACTGGTAGTCCACTGTATGAAGAATGTTTGGGTATAATATATAACAGTTCACTTTATTTTGCTATCCTCACTTACATAAATTAACTATAGTGTCCTGCACTCAATATTGAATATTCAGAAATAAAAAAAAATTATATCTGGTGTCTGAATCATTTTTGGTTTGACTGTATATATATATTATAATTTTATTTTTATTTTATTTGAAATGAGAGACAAAACTTGCTCAACTAAGTGGGAAATTAATTGTCAAAAATATTGACCCCATTATGAATTATTTGTTGAATGATAGATATAGAGATTATTGTAGCACAGTAATAGCATAACAGTACGCATGCTTTTGTTCTTAGGTGAAGGTATTAGAGAAGCACTCGGCCAGTGAGGAGAGTATGATGGTGTCTGTCCTCACCAGAGGAGATTGTTTTGGAGAGAGAGGGTAAGATTCAACCCTCACCAGCAGGGGACGCTACTCTCTGAGATTTACCTCGCAGCTTATTACCTATCCAACACAAGAAATACAACCGGTGATATTAATGTAGGACCAGAGAAACTCACAACAACCATGCATATTAACAAAAGAGGAGAATATATAATATCACTTATGTAATGTGTTGTAGGTTGTGCACCATTTTTCTAACTTGCCCAGAAGCTCCAAATAAGAGAACTGCAAACATGTGCATGTTGAATGCGTTGTGGCTTCACTGAGGACCATTGAAATTCAAGTCAGAAGGTATCATGTAACATTAACATCTCAGACCTGTTCCTTTGCTCTCCAGAGAGGACGTGAGGTCGATGAGCGCTCTTGCCGCAGGCGATGTGACATGTCTGGTCATTGACAGAGAGTAAGTGTGCGCCGTGAGGGATAAACCGACATTCATGCTATGGAAACAGCAAAGTGGGCGAAAAAACATATCTAATTCAAACTTATTCTGTAAAGCTGACCTTGGCTGTATTCCACCGTCTAAATCCAGGGTTTTCAAAAAAGTAACTGGAGGCTTGGACGATGCCAGAAAAAATCCTAGCAACAAGGCCAGCTCGAAGTAAGACTTAAAAGTCTGCATATTTTACATTATTCACTGAAATAAATGACACATCTCCAGTGTGATGTTAATGAAGGTCATTGTGATCTCTATGTAATAAACAGGGCAGATGAAGATGGTTCTGCGATTGGTGAAACGTCTCTCAGCAGTTTTGAGGTGCTGTGTAATCTTGGAGAAGGACAGTATGGTCACACTCAGCTTGTGAGTTCTGTTCTATGTGTATTATTAATTAGCTCTGCAGTTTAGGCTTGTTTTGATTTTTTTTTAAGTTCCATGTAGTAATTATAATTCAGCCAAAGTTTTTTGTCATTAGGTCCATTTGAAGAGCGACTCCAACTGTAAGTTTGCATTGAAGACCATTAGAAAACAGGCGATACAGAGCCCAGGCCAAAGAGAGAGGATACTTGCAGAGAAACACATCTTGATGGATCTCCACAGTCCATTTATAGTAAGGTCAGAACATGCACTAGGGCAGGGGTGTCCAATTCTCTTCTCAAGTTTCTAGTGAGACTGAAGACCTTGATTTCCTTTTGAAAAAACAGCATATGCTGGTTAGGGGAGTATGACAGCTGGTTTGAGTTGGTTTAAGCTGGTCCTTAGTTGGTCCTGAGATGTTATAAGCTTGTCCTGAGCAGCTTAGGACTAGCACATGAACAGTTTAAACCAGCTCATAAACCAGCTAAGGACCAGCTTAAACCAGCTCAAACAGGCTTCAGTGCTTCCAAACATACCTTACCAACAAATGCAGTTTTTTTGTCAGGGTTTGCTGCTTCAGGTGTGTAACTGTGGTTGGAGCTAAACTCTGCAGGACAGTGGCTCTCCAGGGAGCAGGGCTGCAGTTTTTTCTGTCTTTGGAGAAAGTTCTTAATGTTTCATTACAGGTTCATCAGTTTGTTTCTGAGTTGTAAAACACCAGCACATACAGTAAATGGTTTCTGAAGAACTAGGTTATTTATGGAATGATGTGTGAAACCAGTGACATCAGGCAATAAAACCCTTTTTGCATTTAATTGAAACCTTTTTAAGTATTTATATTCATTATCAGACTCCTTTAACCATAGATACACTACTGTACAAGCGCAGAGGTTTGGGGTTAGTGAGATTTTTGCATGTTTTTCAAAAGTCTCTCTTTTGCTTGCCAAGGCTGCATTATGATTTTTTTTTCAAAATACAAAATGTTTAAATATTATTATAATTTAAAATAGCTGTTTTCTGTGTAAATATATTTTGCATTTATTCCTGTGATCAAAGCTGAGTTTTCAGCATCATTACTCCAGTCTTCAGTGTCACACGATCCTTCAGAAATCATTGTAATAAGCTAATTTACTGCTTAAGCAACATTTATTATTATCATTGTTGAAAACAGTTGTGCTGCTTAATATATTTGTGAAAACTATGGATTATTTGAAAAAAAAGAAAATTCAAAACATTATTTTTTATGACATTTGTTGAAGGACATAAGTTGGCATAAAACTGATAACAAACGACAATCGTAAGACAAATGTATGCATAGTGATTGAAAGAAAAAAAAACTTTAATATCAAACATAAATGACAGTATGTTATTCTCAAAATACAGATATTGCCCTTTCATATCAGCCTGTCAATTAATTGCCAATGAAATTAAATTTTTCTAATGTATCAATAGCAATGTTGTGTTTTGCTGTAAATGTTAAATGTTTTATATTTTTTGGTCAGGTTGCATTGTACGTATAAAGATGCTCGGTGCCTGTATATGCTGATGGAGGCTTGTGAAGGTGGAGATCTG